>JAJPUD010009190.1:55529-78105 GCA_023553655.1 Myrmecobius fasciatus | reverse complement strand
TATTTGTCATATAATTTATCCTATCTAGCATGTATTAGATTCCCTGTCATCTAGGGGTGAGGGGTGGGGGGAAGGAAAGGAAAACCTTGGGAAAAAAAAAGTTTTTTTGCAAAGGTCAATGTTGAAAGGTCACTCATGTTTTGTAAATAAAAAGCTTTATAAAAAAAAAAAAAAAGCTTTCTATGGTGAGAGCTCTCTTCTGCTTCTTGCTCATGATTTAAAGTTGGGATATTGGTCACCAGTAGGAAATACTGCAACAATTTGTATTTGCCCTGGGGCAGTTTGCCAAGTTGACTTCTGGTCTGAGGCTGGTCGGGCTAGATTCGCACTAGGACCACGCCTTCAGCTGCTCTGGATCCACCCTTCACCAAAGGCAGATCTGCCCAAGCACCTGCCGGCAAGCAGAGCAAAGTGGCCCAGGCGTCTCCCAGGGGCTTCCTGGGTGCCTTAAATCCGCCCCTCTATCGCAGCCCTGACCTCCGCCCCGGCTGGAGTCTGATTTCGACCAGCAAGGTAGATTTTTGATAGAAGTGCGTTGTAGTCCAAATGTTTGGCGGAGCCCTCACTCCAAAACCAGTTCGAAGGCTCACTTTGTCTGGGTCTGAGGGAAGGTCCCAAAGGAGTTCACAGAGAAAGCTGTCTGCAGTTCGCCATCTTGATTTGCCAATATTTTAACATAATTAACATGTAGTGGATATCCTGCCATCTAGGGGAGGGGTGGGGAGTTGGGGGGAAAAATTTGTAACAGAAAGCTATGTAAGGGTTATTGTTGAAGAATTACCCACACATATGTTATGCAAATAAAAAAAAGCTGCCCTACCTGTCTCCCATCCTCCCTGCTTCCTTTCCTTTCCTCTTTTAACCCCTGAGCTCATTTCCCTAAGGACCTCTGGCAAAGTGACTTTACTCATGTTTTTATGTTTGGCGGCCTTCATTACTTCATGTCTCTATAGACGATTATTCTTCTTTCACTTTTGCCTCTGCACATAGTTTTGAGAGCACCTTGGAGGCCAAAACTCATTTTCTCCTAGCTTTCACCAACTTGGGCGTTCCAGCCTCTCTTAAGACCTGCATATACTTCTGCTTTTCAACCATTTTGCACTTTTTTCCATATCCGTTATCTTACAGGTATTCCTCACAACCCCCTAATATCAGGCGATTGTTGAATGCCATCACTGGGACATCAAAGTATATCTCCAAAAACAAAAAGGGGTAGTTAATGGCCATGTGCAATCACTCTCTCCAGCAGCACAATTGACACAGGTGTTATCTACTTTGAACTTTTTAACTCTTGATTCAGATTCATTTCTCTGGCAGAGTGATTTTTTTCTCCATTAACTCCAATAGGTACCTGAGTGCTCTACCAGTCATCATGATCAGCCCCCATTGTTGGCCTTGCAAGTTGTGTGAAAAGATCTGGCTACAAGGCAGTAGCACGGTCCAGCCAAAATAGAAGGATGGGATAAGGGATCTGTTCTTATGATAGATTCTGGGGATAAGATAACCATAACCTGGAGAATAGTATGGCCTGTTGAAAGTAAAGCAGTTACTGCCATTTCACTATGATGTTCTTGCTGTACTTTCTTATTCTTCTATCATTGGAGCGTGAGTCCATGAAACTCTGCTGGGCCTTATGGGATGTCCCACTGTGGTTCTTGCTGGTGACCTGGGATGATCCACCCATTCCTTCCAGATGGATGATGGTCCCAGAGAGCACTTGTGCTATGGGCATGTTAATACTCTGCATTGTAAAACAATTGCCTTATGGGAATACAATGTTGCATTTTAATTAGACAGGTGTGTGGGATTCCTTTCCCATTTGTTTCCATTGTGGGGCAGACCCTGGGATCCAGTTTTAACACATTTAATATATTCTATTCCCTAATGTCACTCTTCCTTTCTTTCAAGATGTTATACAGCCTGAAATATCCAACCTTGGTCCTCATCTTCCTTTCTGTTAGAACAGAATCTCACTAGATCCCTGCTTCTGAGTTCCTTCCTCTAGCATATTGCTGTACCAATAAGTTGTTCGTCGCCTATACTTACACCCCATTAAATGTTGGCATTAATATTCACATGCTTGTACCTCAAGTGACCTTCTGGTAATCAGATCCCAAGGACCCTCATCCCACTTTTGTTAGACTAGTCTTTTGTGGTCCTCCAGAAATTGAGTATCCCTCTCTATAGATGTTACTATCCACCTTAGTACCTTACATGAATGTTTCATATCTCTCTCATTTAAAATTCAACCTATCATCTCTCATTGTAGAAATCTTTCCCCTTTTAATTGCACAATGCCAAACTTTGCCTTCCTGCTTGGTCCTTCACAGTCTCATTATGATTCCAGTTTTCATGATCAGGGATTGTGGAATGTGATTGTATGGACTGCATGCTTTTGCAGTGTCTATCTTATGGAATGTCTAACAAAGACCAAGCCCTGTGGCCCAGAAAGGAGATACATGTCTATATTGTCACTCATATCCTTTTTGCGATCCTCCCTGTAGTAGCTCCACAGTGGTATGATTCCCCTGCCCAGAAAACTCTAATATCTTCAGCTGAAAAGAAAGAGTGATGTATTTCATGTATTATTTTAGAAGTAATGCTCCTAGCATTTCTTATTACTTCTGCAACTTCCATTATTACTGTTTCTATAAAGAGAGAATGTCTATGAGAATGGACAGCTCAAATTAACTGCTCTACAATGTTATATCACCCTTCAATGAAAAAAACAGGAAACTATTAATCAGGAATTGCTGCACCTTGTTATAAAAGTGAGAGATACTTTGTTAGCCTTAGGAGATTGCATAGACTATTTGGAATGGCACTGAAATGTGACTATAGATTTCATCCCTTGAGTATCACTGTTGTGAAGGTTAATGAATCTGACTATTCAAGGGACATGTTAAAAGCTCATCTGTTTGAGGTATTTACTCTAAGTTTGGAATTGACATGACCGATTTTGAAAAAATCATTCAGAACATGAGCCAGGCCTCTATAGGTCAATCAGGCTTAAGGACATTGATGGTAAAATTAGGAAGCTGTTTTAGTGAGCCCTGCCTTCATCGCACTGAGTGCTCACCTTCCTTGGCTCTATTCTTGCCATCCTATTATTGTTAATCATGCTCTGTTGCCTGGTCCCTTGGTTTTGCCAGCAGACTGGCAAAGTTTGGGGAGAATTGTGATCAAGTGCCCTGGGTGCTTCCTGGAAATAAGATGGCTAGGAGATGAGTTTGTGTTGCTAAAGAATGTCAAGTTTCTCTTGGATCACAAAAATACGTTGTCACCTCATGTACTGACTGATTTATTTGCCTTTTGTTTCATGAGTGTATTGCAGTTTTAGAGCTTAAATAGAGAATACTTAACTACAATAAACTTCTTGATCTTAAACACCAGTGTCTCTCTCTTTTCTTGCTTCCATGGTCACTGAGAGATCCAATGCAACTGGCCTGTCTTTGGCAAATCACAGAATTATAGACCAATTTCATTAATGAATATTGTTGCAAACATTTTACAATATTATCAGAGAGCCTTCAGCAAGTCATCCTCATAGTTATATTCTGTTATAACCATGTAGGATCTATACCAGAAATGCAGAAGTGGTTCAATATTAGGAAAAAATATTAGCATAATTTACTATACCAATAACTGAACAGAAATAATATGATTAACACAATATATGCAGAAGCAGCATTTGGCAAAATTCAACCCACTTCTTTTAAAAACACTAGAAAAAAATAAACAAATAAAAATTTTAAAAATTAAAAAAAACACGAGAACACAGAATAAATGGAATTTTCCTTTAAATGATCAGTAAATCTATTGAAAACCATCAGCAAGCATCCTATGTAGTTGGAATAAACTAGAACCATTCCTAATAAGACCAGGGGTGAAACAAGGTTGTCCACTGTCACCATTACTATTCAGTATTATATTACAAATGTTAGTTTCAGGAATAAGTAAGAAAAAGGAATTAAAGAATCAGAGTAGGTAATGAGAAAACCAAAGTAGCACTCTTTACCCAAGATATGATGATATCCTTGGAGAATCCTAGAGAATCAACTAAAAAAGTACTAGAAATAATCCACAACTTTAACAAATTTTCAGAATGCAAAAGAAATTCACATAAATCATCAGCATTTTTATTTTTTTTTACCTTCAAAGTGAAGGAGGAAGGGATACAAAGAGAAATTCCACTTAAAATAACTGTATATTATAAACAATATTTAAGAAGTCTGTCAAGACAAAGTCAGGAATTATATGAACACAATTACAAAACATTTTCCACATGAATAATGTAAGATCTAATCAATTGAAAGATTATCAAATGCCAATGGTAGGTAGAGTTAATATAATAAATATAACAATTCTACTTGAATAAATCTACTTATTCACTGCCATACCAAACTGCCAAGTAATAATTTACAGAGCTAGAAAAATAATATTAACATTTCAAGGGGATTCAAGAAAAAACTATAAATGAAGGTAGCCTAGCTGTACCAGATACAAAAATATGTTATCAAGCAAAGGTAATCAAAACCATTTGGTGTTGGATAAAAAATAAAATAATTGATCAGTGGAATAGGTTAGGTTCACAAAACACAATAGTCAATGACTATAGCAATCTAGTGTTTGATAAACCTAAAGATCTCAGCTTCTTGGATAAGAACTCACTATGTAAATATATATATATATATATATATATATATATGCTGGGCAAATTGGAACTTAATGTGACAGAAAATAGGCATTGATCCAGGCCTAACGCCTTATACCAAGATAATGTTCAAATGAATTCATGATTGAGGCATAAAGAGTAATACTATAAGAAAATTAGAAAAAGAAAGGATAGTCTGCCTCTCAGATCTGTGGAGAAAGAAGGGATTTGTGGCTAAAGGAGAAGTAAAGTATAATGTAGAATACAAATTTGAAAATTTTTTTAAATTAGTGAAGCAAGGTTTTGTACAAGCAAAACCAATGCAGACATGATTAGAAAGGAAACAGAAACATGAGAAAATTATTTTTTATATCCAGTGGCCCTGAAAAAGACCTCATTTCTAAAATAAACAGAGAACTGACTCAAATTTATAAAGATACAAACCATTCTCCAATTGATAACTGGTCAAAAGATATGAACAGATAGTTTTCAGATGAAGAAATAAAAACCATTTATAGTCATATAAAAAAAAAGTTCTAAATCACTTTTGATCAAAGAAATGCAAATGAAGACATCACCAAGGTACCATTACATGCATACTTCCCAGATTGGCTAAGATTGTGCTGGACCGGGGCTGTCCAACCACTATTCACCTAAGTTGAGCAAGCTGCCAGGTTCATACTTTACCAATCTTCAGAGCCTACTTGGATAAACATGGAGACAAGCCAATAGAGAGGTGCAAACAGTCTGACTTTATTCAGATATCATCTCAGTAAGCAGACCAGGGAGCAGGAGTAGGAGCAAGACACAAAAGAGATAGGATACAACTCAGAGCAGTTTGTTTAAAGCCTTTTTCTCCTGGAATAGCCCACCCAGTGCCATTTGGCATCATGTCATAGGTTGAGATCCCCAAAGGGGACATCTGGAGTTGACAATGCAGCAAAAGGAGGAGATCTAGCAAGAGGACATGCCCCTCACCACCTCAAGATGCCTTTAGCAAGGTTCCTATACCCCTTAGGTACAACCTCCTACTTCAGGGGCCATACCCCTTTTTACTTCCTGGCTCTTGCCCTGCTTATGATGTAAGGCACGTGGCATGTAAGATTACTTGGCTATTCTTGGAGAGAAGAACATCCCTAACATAAGATAATAGTAAAAGATAATGACAAGCATTGGAGAGGATGTGGAAAAACTGGTAAACTAATTCATTGTTGGTGAAATTGTAAACAGATCCAACCATTCTGGATAGTAATATGGAACTATGCCCAAAGGACTATCGACTACATACTTTTTGATCCAGCAGTGTCTCTACTGGATCTGTATCCCATAAAGATCATAAAAAAGAGATCATAAAAAACATGTGCAAAAATATTTGTAGCAGCCCACTTGTAGAGGCAAAGAACTAGAAACTGAGTGGATGCCCATCAGCTGGAAAGTGGCTGAATAAGTTATAATTTATGAATGTTTTGGAATATTTTTTCTATAAGAAATCAGCAGGATGATTTCAAAGAGGCCTGGAAAGAATTATATGAAGTGATGCCAAGTGAATTGAGTAGGAGAGCATTGTACATAGCCAAAACAATATTATATGATGATCAGTTCTGATCCATGTGGCTCTTTTCAACAGCAAGGTGATTCATTCCAGTTCCAATGGTCTTGTAATAAAGAGATCCATCTGTACCCAGAGAGAAAACTATGGGAACTGAATGTGGGTCACAACATAATATTTTCACTCATTTTGTTGCTTTTTGTTTGCATTTTGTTTTTTTTTTTGTAATTTTCCCCTTTTAATCTGATTTTTCTTGTGCATCATGATAATTGTAGAAATATGTATAGAAGAACCACACATGTTTAACATATATTGGATTATTTGCCATCCAGAGGAGGCAAGGAAGAGAGGGAGAAAAAAAATGGAAAACAAAGTTTTGCAAGGGTGAATGTTGAATATGCATATGTTATGAAAGTTAAAAAAAATTAAAAGGAACCTGTAAAGAGTTGTGTAATAGAAGAACAGTAAAGGGGACAGCAGAACTATACTATGGGATTACATAGAGGCAGTAAAATATTATAAAACTGGAAAGCAAGACAGAGTACTATACATTTGTTGTGTATACCAGAACAGCACAGCAAGTACTCATACCATAAATGCCAGTTCTTGCAGAACACATTATATACTCCAAGTGATTAGTGACATCTCTGAGAGACCATTAATCCTAGAACCCAGCAATCTTTCAAAGGGAATAAGCTCCCTTCAGACTGTTGATCTATGACTTCATAAACAGTACTATTCACCTTAGGACCTAGATAAAATCTCCTTTTCTACATCTTATCCTCCTGTTGATTATCTCCATTTTATTCTGTATTTGCCTTGTTTCTAAATGCGTGTTTGTATAATGTTCCCCCTATTAGAGTGTGAGCTCTTTGAGAGCAGAGATAGTTTTCTGCCTTTTTTGTATTCTCTATTTTAATATACTACCTGGAATATAGAAGACTCTTAATAAATGTATTTAGACTTTCTGACTTCTCTTGTGTTAAAATTTCCTCTTTTGAAGTATAGTTGTGTATGTATTATTGCATCCTTGAGACTTGATGAGGGCAGGAATGTGATTTAGCTAATCATTGCATTTCACACAGATCTGACTAAAGCAACAGTTGCATTTTAAGAAATTAATAAATATTGGTTGATATTGAAATTGTGGAGTATTCTATCCCATATAAGAATATTCTCTATAGAAGAAAATAATCTTTTATATCTCTTATATAATTCATATCTCTTTTATACAATACTACTTGTGAGAGATGTTATTACTCCCATTTTATAGTTGAAGAAAATAATGATTAAATGTGATCAAAGACTTACAGAGGGTCACAGTTAGCAAGTATATGAAATGGTATTTATACTCATATCTTAATGATTTCAATCTATCATTATACATAATTAACATTATTGAATGACATTATCATATAGGTGGTATCTAGGTGGTACCATGGATAGAATGCTGGACCTGCAGTCAGGATAGGAACTCAATTTTTCCAAACACATCCTTGTCACTCCCTAGACTGTGCCTTTATTTCTCCCTCTTCCCTCTGAGCTATAAAAGTTGTATTGCTAAAAAAAAGCAAGTTGCTCAACTACCTATGACATTATCTTGCTTAGTTGTACTTGGTTTGAGCCTGTGAGCTATTTCACATAAATAAATGGTAAATCTCTGTTTTCTGTGATAGATGTCTTGTCTTAGTTCTTGCATGTAGCTAACTATTAAGCTCTCCCAAATCTACTTCACATTTCTATTTCACATCATTATTTCTGGTACCTCTATTACCATATCACTTAACATAGTACCTAGCACATAGTAGGTGTTTGCTGAATGTCCACTTCCTTCCACTCTCCCTTCTTCCCTTTCTCCTTTCCCTCCCTCTTTCCCTCTGTCTTTCCCTCCCTTTCTTCCTCCTTTCTTCTTCCCTTCCCTTCCTTTCTTTGTCCCTCCCTTCTTCCTTTCTTCTTCTCTCTCTCCTTCCTTTCCTTCTGCCTTCTTTTCCTTCCACCTTCCCTCCCTTCCTTCTTTCCTCCCTTCCTACTTCCCTCTGTTTTTTCCTTCCTTCCTATCTCCCTCCCTTCCTCCCATCCATTATTCCTTCTTTTCTACTTCCCTCCTTTCCTTCTTCCCTCCCTCTCTCCTTCCCTTCCTTCCTTTTTTCCTTCCTTCCTTCCCTTCTTCCTTCCTTCCTTCCTTCCTTCCTTCCTTCCTTCCTTCCTTCCCTCTTTCCTTCCTTCCTTTCCTTCTTTTCTTTCCTTTCTTCCCTCTCTTCTCTCCCTTCATTCTTCCTTATTTCCTCTACCCCTGGAAGACAGTAGACATTCAAATGATATCCCTATGCTGCAAAGGAAAAAGAATGCTAGGACAGCTTTAAGCTGGTAATTCAGAGTTTTGCTGGGAAGATCAGTTAGGTCAGTTCTCTATGCTCCTCCCTAAGGAAATACATACTTACAGACAAGGGTCTCATTTCTTCACTAATCAGTAGAGCCTGGGGTCAAATTGTTTCATAGGCAAATTGGTATACTGATCTGCACCATTAAAAAACAAAAAACAAACAAACAAAACAAAAAAAAAAAACAAACAACAACAACAAAAAAACAACTTTCTCTTTATTTCCATTGACCTAGTGAGAAAAGTAAAGCCATTCCTCTCTGTTTAACTCTACAGAGAATAAAGAAACAAAGGGTTGTCCTCTATGTTTGAATAAGAAACTGGCCTACTTCATAAAACCAAACCAAGCTTAGTCAGGAGGTAAAAAGCAGAGCTATTGTAGTGAAGACTCCTTTTGGGGACAGAAAACCTGTGCCTGAATGCCTCCTCCTGATTTAACTGGCTATGTGATAATTTATGAATTACTTAAACTCCCAGATCCTCATCTTTCCCAACTGTAAAACTGGAACAATGAAACTTTTTCTATCAACTTCACAATACAGTAATGAGGAAAGTGTTGCAAAAATTTGTTATGTATGAATGTGACTTGTTTTTAAAGTGAAACTGACCTGTCTCCGTCAAAATATGTCACATATCCATAATAAATAAATAAACAAATAAACCAACAAGCAATTAAGAAGATAAATAGAAATTAGCCAGCCTGATGATTGCCAGCATCTGGAGAATTCCTGAGAATAAAAGCTATCTAAAAGGGAAATACAATTCATTTTTCTTAGCTATAAAATGAAAGTAATTTTAAAAATCTCCTCTGATACTATATTATATGCCACAATGTATTCGCATTCCCTTTCATTGGTTAAGCACAAGATGAAAATATAGGACCACTTATCAGAGATGATGTTGATGGGTAGAGGAATGCTATGGGGAAGGATTTGTTGAAGATTTCCAACGTTCCTACCACCTCTGTGATACCTTGCTCCTAATAATAAAAGAGTTTTACCTGTTTGTTTTTTTTATGATTTCTTTTCTCTTCAACCAGGAATCAAATTTTCTTCTTTGTATACTATAAACAGAGACTTTAAATCTAATTTAGAGGGTCATGTATTCTCCAATTCCATAGTGTTTACTATTTCCTGATCTTGGACTATATCAGACTTGTTATTCCCTTCTGAAAATGTTGTGTATAAAGTTTTGCAAACTGAATTATTGTGAATGAACAAAAGAAACTTCCTATTTAACAGAAAATCGCAGTGAACTCTTTTGTAAATCAAATAAAATAAACATCCTCTAGTGTTTGTGTAAATTCACATCTCCATGTATTGTTTACGTAATATAATGAACCCGTTAGTAATTTTCCTCTCAAACCACCAGATAACTAGACAGTTAGCATGAGTCCAAAAGAATACAACCCATTAAAAATATACAAAATTGCTGTAGTTTATGTTCAAAAATATTGTACACCTAGTGACCATGAATACTGAATACCTATAAGAAAAGGATCTATATTTAAATGGTTATGTTCCTACCCTATTCCCTAAAATAATCTTTATGAAAAGAAAAATAAAGTTAGAGCAGTGAATCCTATCACAAGGACCCACTCTTTTTCAGTAGGTACACAGTCATATTATCCCTTGTATATGTGTTCAAAAGGAAGCCAAAAGGTCACTGTTGCATAATTCTACTATGCATATACATATACACATATTGTTGCATAATAGAATTATTGTTAATTTTGAATTGCAGTTGTACTACTTATGACTTTGGAGAAGTCAAGTTATGTCATCTGTCCAGGACTTCCTATGCTTTTTCTATAAAACCAGGAAGTTAGACTCATGAACTCTTGAGGTCCCAATTGAGTTCTAACTTTACATTCCTAATAGTTGAAAAAATAACTTAAAAAAGTACCTTCAACTATGGAGAATTAGCCTGGTTAATTATTTTTTTTTTTTTTGCTTTTGTGATATTTTGACTGAGTAGAATGCATTTGTTGAGGGAGATAAGTGCTTTCCTATCAGAAAAAGAATTGTTTTTGGGCATAGTTATAAGTCAGGAATATTTCAATAGTTTTTGTTATGCCTCCATTAATTCTGCTCCTGATAAATATACTGTTTATAGGTGATTAGTCATCTTCAAGGATGGGCTTTTATTAGAAATCAATGGAGTAGAATTTACTGTAATTGCTTATCAATACCTAAGTTTGCTATTCCTGAGGTGAAATATGCAGAGAGGATATTTTAAAACTTTTCCACTAACTGGGGAGTTTCATTATAATGAAAAAGACCAGCAATGAATAATTCAGTTGTAATTAATCAATTACTTTAATAATAACCACAGCTATCGAAATGATCCATGAGCACTGGGAAGAATGCATAATTACTATACTACTAATGTAGTATTTTTATGTACACTACTTCTCCTTATCATGTAAATAATATTCTTTGTCCATTTATTCTATCTTTTCCATTGTCTAGCCATGTGGTTACCTTTGCATTAGTCGTATATGAAAAGCTCATTACCCACAGAAGCAATTTTGTGAACAAATCATATATTTATTATGATTAATTTTTGTATTAAAACCCCAAAGGCTACCTCTGATTTAAATTCATAACATAATTTAAATTCATAATTTTTAAAAATAAAATAAAGCACACAGCAATTTAGGAACTATGTGTACATTCTCATATTAAATAAAATTATACACATACCCTTTGTATAGTCATAGGAATCAGTCATTGTTAGAGAAATTTTGATAGGAGTCCTCAGTTGATTCTTATACACATGCAAAAACACAAGAATAAAAATAAGGACCCAAAGCTTAGAAATTATGAATGTAAAAATCAGTGTGGGAGTTCTTGTTCTTCCTCTTTTTCTTAGAATCTTTGATTTCCCTCAAAACAGAGTTCAAATGCCACTTTTTGTAGGAGGTCTTCCCATTTCCCCCTGATTCCCAACCCAAGTGCAAGTGCCTTCCCCACTTAGGCTAGTTCCAATCTGTTCTATATGTATCTTGTATATAACTGTTTCTGTCCACAGGTCTCCCCCATGAGAATTTAGGTCTTTCAGGGCAGGGACTGTTTTTTGCTTTTTTTTTTTTTTTTTTTTTTTTTGGTATTCCCAGCACTGAGCACAGGGACCTAGCAATAGTTAATACTTTTGTAGTTGTTTAGTCATTTTTAATCACTTCAAATATTCATGATTTTTAGGGGTTCTCTTGACAAAATTCTGTAACAGTTTGCTATTTGCTTCTTCAGCTCAATTTACATATGAAAAAAACAGGTAAATAGTGTAAATGAGTTGTCTAGGAAAATACAATTAGTAAGTGTCAGAGGCTGTATTTGAATTCAGGATGTCCTGACTCTAGGCTTGGCACACCATTCATTCTGTCATCTTGCTGCTCAATCAAGCACTTAATAAATGTTTGTAGGTTGATTGCTTTTCTTTACTCATTTTCATTTTGATCCTATGCTTATTTCTGATTTTACATATGTGCAGAAATAGCTATCATCTATGACTATGTAGAGCAATGACATCTTTATTACAAAGACAGATATCATAATCACCAAAGGAGGATAATTCTATCTCAGAACAGAAGCAAGAATGGAAGTGTAATGAAATTTATATTCCAAGGAATTAGATGAGATCTTACTATAGTTTGTTATTGGAAATATTATTGAGTCCATTATCATTCTAGGAAAGGAATATTTAAAAAAAGAACTATAATGAAAAGTGTCTTCTATTTGGAATAAAAGAAAATGGGTTAGAAGCTAGCCTTTATTACTATTATGTATGACCTTGAGCAAGTAACTTAAGCCCTTTTGCTTTTAGTTTGCTCCTCTATGAAATGGTAATAGTAATAATACCTACTTTACAGAATATTGTTGCGACCCTTAAATATATATAACATCCTTTAAAAATCTTTAAATGCTATCTAAATGTTAGCTCTAATTATTATCTAAGTAAATACTAAATCCCAATAGTAGAATGCAAGTTCTTTGAGAGCAGGTGCTGTTTGCCACTTTGTTAATGTTCATTCAGTGACTTGTACATAGAAATCCTTTGATACCTTCTTGTTAGTATGGGATGTATTCCTTAGATGGGAAACAGAGATTTAGTGATAAGACTAAAAGAGAAAGGTTTTTAAACAGGTAGAAAAAGATTCTGACATCAAGGGGAAAGGATTTGGTAAAATTTACATATGCCCTGATAAATTAAATGTGCTCTGAAGATGTTATAATCATCTTTGAGAAAAACTTAGAAAGGGAATGATAGTGGGAGAAATTCAAGCCTAGGATTCAGAGATAAAGTAATCCTGAATCATCAACTGTTACATAAATTTCAACTAAACTAAAGTAGTGAAAGAAAAAATGATAAAAAAAGAATTAGACTTTTCTTTTTTGTTATTTTTTTGTTATTATTTATTTATTTATTTATTTTATTAATACTTTTTATTTGCAAAACATATGTATGGGTAATTCCTAAACATTAACCCTTACAAAGCTTTCTGTTACAAATTTTCCCCCCTACTCCCGACACCTCCCTTAGATAGCAGGATATCCACTACATGATAATTATGTTAGAATACTTAAATCGAATATATGCATAATTATTGCCACACATCATTTTTCTTTGTTCAGGAGAAATCATATCTATAAGAGAGAATAATCCGATAAAGGAAATACAATGCAAGCAAACATCAATAAGGAACATGAAAATGTTATGTTGTGGTCCACATTTCACATCCCTCTCTCTAGGTGTATATGGCCTTCCTCACTGAACAATTGTAATTGGTTTGAAGCATTTCATTGATGAAGAGAGTCATGTCCATTAGAACTGATCGTCATATAGTACTGTTGTTGCCGTGTACAACGATCTCCTGGTTCTGCTCATCTCACTCAGCATCAGTTCATGCAAGTCTCTCCAGGCCTCTCTGAAATTGTCCTGCTGGTCATTTCTTACAGAGCAATAATATTCCATAACATTCATATACCATAATTTATTCAGCCACTCTCCAATTGATGGGCATCTACTCAGTTTCCAGTTTCTAGCCACCACAAAAAGAGCTGCCACAAACATTCTTGCACATGTGGGGCCCTTTCCTTCTTTTATGATTTCTTTAGGATATAAGCCCAATAGAAACATTGCTGGGTCAAAGGGTAGGCACAGTTTGATAACTTTTTGAGCATAGGTCCAAATTGCTCTCCAGAATGGTTGGATCCGTTCACAGCTCCACCAACAATGCATCAGTGTCCCAGTCTTCCCACATCCCCTCCAACATTCATCAGTACCTTTTCCTGTAATTTTAGCCAATCTGACAGGTGTGTAGTGGTACCTCAGAGTTGTCTTAATTTGCATTTCTCTGATCAATAGTGATTTGGAGCACCTTTTCATATAATTATAAATAGTTTTAATTTCATCATCTGAAAATTGTCTGTTCATATCCTTTGACCATTTATCAATTGGAGAATGGCTTGAATTTTTATAAATGTGAGACAATTCTCTATATATCTTAGAGATGAGACCTTTATCAGAACCCTTAAATGTAAATATTTCCCAATTTGATGCTTCCCTCCTAATCTTGTCAGCATTAATTTGGTTAGTACAGAAACTTTTTAACTTAATATAATCAAAATTATCTATCTGGTTTTCAATTAAGAGTTCCAGATCTTCTTTGGACATAAATTTATTCCATCTCCACAGGTCTGAGAGTTAAACTATCCTATGTTCCTCTAATTTGGTTATATCACTCTTTATATCTAGATCATGAACCCATTTAGATCTTATCTTGGTGTGCAGTGTTAGGTGTGGGTCCAGCCTTAATTTCTTCCATACTAGTTTCCAATTATCCCAGCAGTTTTTGCTGAATAGTGAGTACTTATCCCAAAAGCTGGGGTCTTTGGGTTTATCAAACACTAAATTGCTAACCTTATTACCTAGCTTGTCCTGATATCCTATTCTATGCCACTGATCGACTGCTCTATTTCTCAGCCAGTACCAAATGGTTTTGATGACTGCTGCTTTATAATATAGTTTTATATCTGGTACAGCAAGGCCACCTTCATCTGTCTTTTTTCATTAATTCCCTTGAAATCCTTGACCTTTTGTTCTTCCAAATGAACTTTGCTACTATTTTTTCTAGATCTGTAAAATAATTTCTTGGGAGTTTGATTGGTATGGCACTAAATAAGTAAATTAGTTTGGGTAGTATTGTCATTTTTATTATATTCGCTCGGCCTACCCATGAGCACTTAATGTTTTTCCAATTGACTAGGTCTGATTTTATTTGTGTGGAAAGTGTTTTGTAGTTTAGTTCATATAGTTTCTGACAT
Organism: Myrmecobius fasciatus; assembly: GCA_023553655.1. Classification (NCBI taxonomy): domain Eukaryota; kingdom Metazoa; phylum Chordata; class Mammalia; order Dasyuromorphia; family Myrmecobiidae; genus Myrmecobius; species Myrmecobius fasciatus. Next base: position 63,196 of record JAJPUD010009190.1, on the reverse strand, counting down.
TTTCTTTTTTTCTTTTTAAAGCTTGTTATTTGTATAACATATGTATGGGTAGTTCCCCAGCATTGATCTTTATAAAGCTTTCCACCAAAAATTTTACCCCAGTCCCCTCCCCTTCCCTAGATGCCAGGAAGTCCACTACATGTTAATAATGTTGAAATGCTTGACAAGGTATGCAAGAAAAATCCTATCTACAAGAAAAAAAAAGAATCAGAGAAAGGCAACACAATGCAAGCAAATGTCAATAGAGATCATAAAAATGTTACGTTGTGGTCCATATTTCATATCCCTCTATCAGGGGTGTTATGGTTTTCTTCAGTGAACAATTGGAACTGGTTTGAGACAATTTGTTCCAGAGAGCCATGTCCATCAGAATTGATCATCATGTAATACTGTTGTTGCTGTGTATGATGATCTCCTGGTTCTGCTCGTTTCATTCAGCATCAGTTCATGCAAGTCCCTCCAGGCCTCTCTGAAATCGTCCTGCTGGTTGTTTCTTACAAAACAATAATATTCCATAACATTCATGTACCATAATTTATTCAGCCACTCTCCAATTGATAGGCATCCCTTCAGTTTCCAGTTTCTAGCCATTACAAAAAGGGCTGCCACAAACATTCTTGCACATGTGGGTCCCTTTCCTTCCTCTAAGATCTCTTTGGGATATAGGACCAGTAGAAACACTGCTGGGTCAAAGGGTATGCACAGTTTGACAACTTTTTGAGCATAGCTCCAAATTGCTCTCCAGAATGGTTGGATCCGTTCACAGTTCCACCAACAATGTATTAGTGTCCCAGCCCTCCCACATCCCCTCCAACATTCATCGTTATCTTTTCCTGTCATTTTAGCCAATCTGACAGGTGTATAGTGGTATCTCAGAGTTGTCTTAATTTGCATTTCTCTGATCAATAGTGATTTGGAGCATCTTTTCATATGACTAGAGATGGTTTTAATTTCATCATCTGAAAATTGTCTGTTCATATCCCTTGACCACTTATCTATTGAAGAGTGGCTTGAATTCATATATATATGAGACAATTCTCTATATATTTTAGAAATGAGGCCTTTATCAGAATCATTAAATGTAAAGATGGTTTCCCAATTTGATGCTTCCCTCGTAATCTTGTCTGCATTTGTTTTATTTGTACAGAAACTTTTTAACTTAATATAACCAAAATTATCCATCTGGTGTTCAATTAGGAGTGTCAGGTCTTCTTTGGACATATATTTATTCCATCTCCACAGGTTTGAGAGATAAACTATATTACGTTCCTCTAACTTGCTTACAAAGTCCCTCTTTATATCTAGATCATGAACCCATTTAGATCTTATCTTGGTATGTGGTGTTAGGTATGGGTCAAGCCCTAAATTCTTCCACACTAGTTTCCAATTTTCCCAGCAGTTTTTGCCGAATAGTGAGTATTTATCCCAAAAGCTGGGGTGTTTGGGTTTATCGAACACTAGATTGTTAAGGTTATTGCCTAGGTTGTCCTGATAACCTATTCTGTGCCACTGATCAACTGCTCTATTTCTTAGCCAGTACCAAACGGTTTTGATGACCGCTGCTTTATAATATAGTTTTAGCTCTGGTACAGCAAGGCCACCTTCATCTGCCTTTTTTTTTCATTAATCCCCTTGAAATCCTTGACCTTTTGTTCTTCCAAATGAACTTTGCTACTATTTTTTCTAGATCTGTAAAATAATTTCTTGGGAGTTTGATTGGTATGGCACTAAATAAGTAGATTAGTTTGGGTAGTATTGTCATTTTTATTATGTTCGCTCTGCCTACCCATGAGCACTTAATATTTTTCCAATTGATTAGGTCTGATTTTATTTGTGTGGAAAGTGTTTTGTAATTTAGTTCGTATAGTTTCTGACTTTTCCTTGGCAGATAGATTCCCAAATGTTTTATCCTATTATCTGCTATTTGGAATGGAATTTCTTTTTGCATCTCTTGCTGCTGAACTTTGTTGGTAATATATAAAAATGCTGATGACATATTTGGATTAATTTTGAATCCTGCCACCTTGCTAAAGTTGTGAATTGTTTCTAGTAGTTTTTTAGTTGAGTCTCTAGGGTTCTCTAAGTATACCATCATGTCATCTGCAAAGAGTGATAATTTGGTTTCTTCATTACCTACTCTGATTCCTTTTATCTCTTTTTCTTCTCTTATTGCTAAAGCTAACATTTCTAATACAATATTAAATAGTAATGGTGACAGTGGGCAGCCTTGTTTCACTCCTGATCTTATTGGGAATGGTTTTAGTTTGTCTCCATTACATATGATGCTTGCTGATGGTTTTAAATAGATGCTACTGATCATTTTAAGTAAAAGCCCATTTATTCCTATACTCTCTAGTGTTTTTAATAGGAAAGGGTGTTGGATTTTATCAAAGGCTTTTTCTGCATCTATGGAGATAATCATATGGTTTTTGTTAGTTTGGTTATTAATATAATTGATTATGATGATAGTTTTCCTGATATTGAACCAGCCCTGCATTCCTGGTATAAATCCTACTTGGTCAAGATGTATTATCCTAGAGATAACTTTCTGTAATCTCGTTGCTAAAATCTTATTTAAAATTTTTGCATCAATATTCATTAGGGAAATGGGTCTATAGTTTTCTTTCTCTGTTTTCACCCTACCTGGTTTAGCTATCAGCACCATATCTGTATCATAGAAGGAATTTGGTAGTATACCTTCTGTCCCTATTTTTCAAATAGTTTGTATAGTATTGGAATTAATTGTTCTTTTAAATGTTTGGTAGAATTCACATGTAAAACCATCTGGCCCTGGAGATTTTTTCTTAGGGAGTTGATTAATAGCTTGTTCTATTTCTTTTTCCAAAATGGGGCTATTTCAATAATTTATTTCCTCTTCTGTTACCCTGGGTAACATATATTTTTGTAGATATTCCTCCATTTCATTTGGATTATCGAATTTATTGGCATAAAGTTGGGCAAAGTAACTCCTAATTATTACTCTAATTTCCTCTTCATTGGAGGAAAGTTCTCCCTTATCATTTTTGAGACTAACAATTTGATTTTCCTCTTTCCTATTTCTGATCAAATTAATTAAAGGCTTATCTATTTTGTTGGTTTTTCATAAAACCAACTCTTAGTTTTATTTATTAATTCAATAGTTTTCTTATTTCCATTTTATTAATCTCACCTTTTATTTTCAGAATTTCCAATTTGGTATTTGATTGAGGGTTTTTAATTTGCTCTTTTTCTAGTTTTTTTTTAATTGTAACCCTAATTCATTGATCTTCTCTTTCTCTATTTTATGCAAATAAGCATCTAGAGATATAATGTTACCCCTTATAACCGCTTTGGCCGTATCCCACAAATTTTGGTATGTTGTCTCATTATTGTCGTTCTCCTGGATGAAATTATCAATTGTGTCTATAATTTGCTCTTTCACCCATTCATTCTTCAGGATTAGATTATTTAATTTCCAGTTAACTTTTGGTCTATTTTCTCCTGGCCTTATATTACATGTGAGTTTTATTGCATCATGATCTGAAAAGGATGCATTTGCTATTTCTGCTTTTCTGCATTTGATTTTGAGGTTTTTTTGCCCTAACACATGATAAATTTTTGTATAAGTTCCATGAACCCCTGAGAAAAAAGCATACTCCCTTCTATCACCATTCAATTTCCTCCAGAGATCTGTCATACCTAACTTATCTAACATTTTGTTTATCTCCCTAACTTCTTTCTTATTTATTTTGTGGTTTGATTTATCTAATTCTGAGATAGCAAGGTTGAGAACTCCCACTAGTATAGTATTGCTGTCTATTTCTCCTTGCATCTCTGTTAGTTTCTCCTCTAGGAATTTGGATGCTATACCACTTGGTGCATATATGTTTAGTATTGATAACACTTCATTGTCTATGGTACCCTTTAGTAAAATATAGTTTCCTTCCTTATCTCTTTTAATTAGATCTATTTTTGCTTTTACTCGATCTGAGATAAGGATTGCTACCCCTGCTTTTTTTTGTTCACTTGAAGCATAAAAGATTCTGCTCCAGCCTTTTACCTTCATTCTGTATGTATCTCTATGTTTTAAATGTGTTTCTTGTAAACAACATATTGTAGGATTCTAGCTTTTAATCCAGTCTTCTATCCATTTCCGTTTTATGGGAGAGTTCATCCCATTCACATTCATAGTTAAAATGACTATATCTATATTTCCGGCCATCTTATTTACCCAAAGTTATATTTTTCTCTTCCCTTTCCCCTTACTCCCTTCCCTCCTCCCCAGTATTTTATTTTTAATAACCACCTCCCTCTAACAGTCCTCCCCCCCTTTAGAACCTTCCCTTTTTTATACACCTTTCCCCTAATCCTTCTATTAATTTATCCCTTTCTTTTCCTCCTTTCCCTCCTATTTCCCTATACAGAGGGCCAAGTTTTTCCCTGAAATCAAGTGTGTCTGATATGCTCTTTTAGAGCCCAATCCAATGAGAGTAAGATTTACACAATCCTCATCACCCTCCCTTCTTTCCCTCAATTATATTAGATTTTCTATGTCTCTTCATGAGACGTTGCCTTATTTTACCTCCTTTTTTTTTACTTTATTTTACCTCCATTCCCCTCCCCCCATTTTTTTACAATATGATATAACTTCCACTTCTAATTTCTTTTCGATTATTATCAAAGTAAAATCAAATTATACCCCCATTCTTTAAGCATACCTCTAGTAGAGATATAGTTTTCGAGAGTTCTTTCCTTTTTACCTTTTTATGCTTCTCTAGAGTTCTGTGTTTGGAGGTCAAATTTTTTGTTCAGATCTGGTCTTTTCATTAGAAATAGGTGAAATTCTCCTGTATCATTAAATGACCATCTTCTTCCCTGGAAGATGATGCTCATTCTAGCTGGATAGCTTATTCTTGGCTGTAATCCAAGTTCTTTTGCCTTTCGGAATATCTGATTCCAGGCCCTTCGATCCTTCAGTGTGGAAGCTGACAGATCCTGTGTAATTCTCATCATAGTAACTAAATTGATTTTAATCACATCTGGCTAGTCTGGACTATCTATATTGTGACTCTTCAGACAGCATGAAGAAGTTTGTAGATGGTGGGTGACATAAATACATCCCTTAATAATTGAGTGCTGGACTTGGAATTATTATAAATAAGGACTGCAAACCCTGATTTTGAATTTGAAATATACTGGGTTTTTGACTAGTTACTTGACATACAGCATCTGTTTCATCCTATGTAGAAATGCATTTCAGGGTTTGTGTGAAGACCAGAGGATAAAAATATAGGAAGCATTTCACAACCCCTAAAGCTGTATGAAAGGAGCTGTTATCATTGCTAATTTAATTCAACAAATTCATCTATCTGTCTTTGTGCTAGGCATTGTGCTAGCTACTAGAAATACAAAGACAAAAGAAAAAATACCCCTTGTTGTCAAGGACTTATACTATGGGGAAAAAATATGGAAAAGGATAAATAATTATAAAGTAATGTTGTAGGAGAGAGTAATATCAGCTGGTGGGATCAAAAAAGATTTTGGAAACATGATTTGAAGGAAATGAGAGATTGTAAGAGGAAGATGTGAAAGGTGAGGGGGGGGGATTCCAAACATAGAGGAACACTGTGCAAGTGTATAGGGTGTGAAGATGGAATGTAATATGCAGGAAAGAACTTGTCAGTAAGATTGGTTAGAATGGAAAATGAATATAGGGGAACATCATAAAATATGTCAGGAAAGATAGGAGGAGGTGTACAGTGGAAATCTTTTAATTCCAAAATCAAGAATGTTTTTAATTGAGGCAATAAAGAATCTCTAGAGATTTCTGAGCAGGAGAGATATACATATCTAAGAGAAGACAATTTTGATAGTTTAGGTGAGAATATATTGGAGAAGAGAGACAGTTATTATTGTTCCATCAGTCACATGCAAAGCTTCTGTGCCATCTTTTCTGTGCCATCAAAAATTCTGATCCAATTTTTCTCCCAATATATCTAAAAACAAACAAAAATAAACTGAAAAAATTTTTCTCTTTAACTTTCCATGCCAATCTCAGATCAATTTAAGTTTTAGGCATTTCACCATTAACAATATTATTTCATACTGTTATGTAATCCTTCAGTCAGTTCTTCCTAGTTCAAGAGAATAAGAGCAAAAATAGAATCCCCCTGTCCACTCGAAATAGTTATTCTTTTAAAGTTTGTTACTATGGCAAGTCCAGAAAACATTAGCTTAGCTTTACAACAAGAGATCTTTAGTAGCTGTGGATATGTGATATTCCCTATCACTACTATATCATACCAAAGTGACAGTCTGGTGATCTGTTTCCCAAACTCCTCATCTACTTCTTCTTTCTGTCAAGATGGTCAATATAATATATGCCAGGCAAAAATTGCTCCCATTTCTTCCTTTTTTTAATAGCTATCCAATTACCTGAACCTGTATTTCCCCTCTCTTGTTCCTGGATTTCCCCACATTCCCTTATTAATAAAAAAAGTTATTGCATTAATATGAATGGATGTTAAATACTTAACTTATATCCACAATGATTTTATTGAAATTGTAATAGTATTTTCATGCTATATAAAGAAAATTATTTAAATAAATTAAGAAAGTCTTTTTATGTTTCCATTAGTAGACCTCATAGGTTGTTAGAGCTGGAAACAGCCAGCTCTGTGTTATATAGCCTGTTATATAGTTTATATACAGGCACATATATGCATATGCTTTTAAATGGTATTAGTAAGTTCTTATCCCTTGTGAATATGAAGTAAAATACATTTAAAAAAATCCTAAATCATGCCTTATTTGTTCTTAGCTTCTTTTTTTCTTTTTCCTTTAATGCAAATGAAAGCCCCTCGGTGAACAGATAATGGCTTCCTGATTGCTTTCTGTATGCTGCCTATCAAGGTGAGCAGGATGCAAAAGCACACAAATGTTCAGGTGCACATCAGTTATCAAAATGGATTCTGCACCCCCAGTGAAAGGTCATGATTATTCAGTATTCTCAAATATCCTCAGAACAATATTCAATGAATAGAAATACTTGAGGAAATGCAGAACATCAAAAAAAAATTGAGTGTAAATAAAAAATGTGCACCATCATCTTTATCTGAAAATACAGTAATAAAACAAAATTTACATTATTCAAATTCAAATCTTGCTACAGAGAATAGGGAGAAAAATAACAAGAAACATGGTTGTTTATAGATTAACAAAAAATAATAACAATAAAATTGATAGAGGAAAATATATGCACCAATTCTGATGAGGATAGTAATGAAACATATAATAGTTTTTAACTGACATCAACTCAAAAGAAACTATAATTCAGTCTGTGCATTAATAAATACCTGGAAGGATTAGTTCTTCTTAAGTTCACTGAGAAACAAAATGTATAATCATACTAAAATAAGATCAGTGGGGAAATTCATCTGAAGGTCTTTAATAATGGAGAAATAGCTGAGATCATGGCAAAATCTGACAGCTTTTATAAAACTATAATCTCTAAGTAAAGAAGATATTGACAAGTTCTTTTTATTTGAGTTACCATGTGCAGTTGTCTATTATCCTTTTCATTCTTTTTCTCTTTCCTTCCCTCCTTTTTCCTTCTCCCTCTATCCTACTCTCTCTACCTGTTCTCTCTCTCTCTCTCTCTCTCTCTCTCTCTCTCTCTCTCTCTCTCT
>JAJPUD010009190.1:34996-55519 GCA_023553655.1 Myrmecobius fasciatus | reverse complement strand
CTCTCTCTCTCTCTCTCTCTCTCTCTCTCTCTCTCTCTCTCTCTCTCCTCTTCCTGATCTTCTTCCTCCTCCTCCTTCTTGTTCTTCTTTTTCTTTTTGTACTTGTTCTTGTTCTTTCTTCCTTCTGTCCTTCATTCCTACTTTCCTTCTTTCCTTCCTTCCTTCCTTCCCTCCTTCCTTCTACCACACTACTTTCCAAATTTCCCAGGAATTTTTGTCAAATAGTGTGTTCTTATTCCAGAATTTGAGGTCTTTGAGTTTATCAAACACTAGATTATTATAGCCATTAATTATTGTGTTTCTTGAACTTAATCTATTACATTTATCAACAATAGGTAGTAGCATGGTTTTGATGATTGCTGCTTTACAATATAGTGTTAGATCAGATATAATTAAGCCACCTTCATCTGCATTTTTATTCATTAATTCACTTGGAATTCCTGACCTTTTGTTCTTCCAGATGAATTTTGGCATCATTTTTTCTAACATTGTAAAGTAATGTATTGGCAGTTTGATTGGCATGGCACTGGAGAAGTGGATTCATTTAGGGAAAATTTTCATTTCTATTATATTGGCTAGGCCTACTCTCAGGCATTCGATATTCTTCCAATTATTTAGATCTGACTTTATTTGTGTGGAAATGTTTTGTAATTATGCTCATATAGTTCCTGACTTTGTCTTAGTAGGTACACTTCTAAATATTTTATAAAATCTACAGTTATTTTTAAATGGGATTTCTCTTTATATCCCCTCTTGTTACACTTGGTAACATAGAAATTTTGATGTTTTATATGGATGTATTTTGTATCCTGAAATTTTGCTAAAGTTGTGAATTTTTTTCTAGTAAGTTTTCATTGATTCTCTAGGATTTTAGAAGTATACCATCATATCATCTGCAAAGAGTGATAATTTTGATTCCTTATTAGCTAATCTCATTCCTTTAATTCCTTGTTCTTCTAATACACATTATACAATACATTCTAATACAATAATGTTCTTTATAACACAATATTTAATAGTAATGGTGATAGTGGACAAATGTCTTTTACCCCTGATCTCATTGGGAATGCTTTTAGCTTATCTACATTACATATGATACTTACCGATAGTTTTAAATAGATTAAATAGATTTAAATGCCTGGTAGAATTCACTTCTTCTATAGAAGATCATTTTAAATAAAACTCCATTTATTCCTATATTCTTTAGTGTTTTTAATAGAAAAGGGTACTGGATTTTGTCTTATTCTGTATTGAGATAATCACATTTTTTTTTTAGTTTGGTAATTGATATAATGAACTATGCAAATAGTTTTCCTAATATTGACCCAGCCCTGCATTTCCTGGTATAAATTCCACTTGGTCAGGTTGTATTACCCTGATGATAACTAGCTATAATGTTTTTGATAATGTTTATTTAAGATTTTTGCATGAATATTCATTAGAGAAATTGGTCTATATTTTTCTTTCTTTATTCTGACTATTTGGTTTTGGTATCAACACCATATCTGTGTCATAAAAAGAATTTGGTATGACTCCTTTCCCAATTTTCCCATATACTTTACACACTATTGGAACTAATTGTTCTTTAAATGCTTGGTAGAATTCACTTCTATATCCATCTGACCCTGGAGATTTTTTCTTATGGAGTTGATTAATGGCTTGTTCAGTTTTTTTTTCCTAAAATGTGACTAATTAAGCAATTTATTTTCTCCTTTGGTAATCTGGGCAATCCATATTTTTGTAAGTATTCATCCATTTCACTAAGATTATCAGATTTATTAGCATTAAGATGGGTAAAATAGCTCCTAATTATTACTTTAATTTCCTTTTCATTTTGATACTAGCAATTTGATTCTCTTCTTTCTTTTTCTAATCAAACTAAGTAAAAAAAAAACTATTGTTTTTTTTTCATAAAACCAACACTTAGTTTTGTTTATTATTTCAATAGCTTTCTTACTTTCAATTTTATTAATCTCCCTTTTTATTTTCAAAATTTGGCATTTAATTGGGTTTTTAAAATTTGTTCTTATTCTACTTTTTAAATTGGATGTCCAATTCATTGAGCTTCCCTTTTTCTATTTTATTCAAGTAAGCATCAAGATCTATAAATTTTCCCCTAAGAAGTGTTTTAGTTACATGCCACAAATTTTGATAGGTTGTCTTATTATTTTCAGTTCGTTGCATGAAAATATCAATTGTAGCAACAATTTGTTTCACCCACTCATTTATTAGGATTAGATTATTTAGTTTATAATTAATTCTTTGTCTATTTTCCCTGGCTTTTAATTACATGTAATTTTTATTATATCATCATCTGAAAATATGCATTTACTATTTCAACCTTTCTGCATTTAATTTTGAGGTTTTTATGCTCTAAAACATTATCAATTTTGTGTGGGCACCATGTGCCACAAAAAAAAAGTATTACTTTCTGTCGTCATTCAATTTTCTCTAAAAGACTATCATACCCAACTTTTCTAAAATTCTTTTTATTTCCTTAATTTCTTTCTTGTTTATTTTGTGGTAGATTTATCTAGTTCTGATAGAGCCAGGTTGAGATGCCATACTAGTATTTTAGTTGTCTTTTTTTCCTGCAGCTCTCTTAACTTCTCTTCTAGGAATTAGGGTGCTATACGGTGCATATATGTGTATTATTGATATTACATCATTATGTATGGTACCTTTTAGCAAAATATCATTTCTTTCCCTTTCTCTTGTAATTAGCTCTATTTTTGCTTTCGCTTGATCTAAGTTTAGGATGACTAACCATTCTTTTTTCAGCTGAAGCATGTTAGATTTTGGTCCAGTCTTTTACATCTATTCTGTATGTATTATTCTGCTTTCAATGTGTTTCTTCAAAAAATATATATATTGTAAAATTCTGTTTTTTAATCCAGTATGCTATGTGCTACTGTTTTTATGGAAGACTTCATCTTATTCACATTCACAGTTAAAATTATTAACTCTGTATTTTTTGCCTTAATATTTTCCCCCAAGTTATACTTTTCTCTTTCTTTTCCTCAGGGTTTTGCTTCTGACCATAATCTCCCTCAAACAGCCCTCCTCCCTTTCTTATGGCTTTCCCCTTTTACTTCATTTCTCCTTTCTGTAGCCTGCTCCTTTCTTTTCCTCTCTCTCCTCCTATGTCCTTAGAGGGTGAAATAAGTTTCTCAAAATAAATGTTTGATATGCTATCTTTGAGCTAAATCTTAGGAGATTAATTTTCACACAATGCCCATTTCTCTGCCTTCTTCCCCTCAATTGTAATAGATCTTTGTTTGCCTCTTCATGTGATGAAATTTGACCCTTTTACTTACTTTTTCCTCTTCTTCCAGCACAATCCCTTTTCCACCCCTAGTTTCTTTTTTATGTCATCACAGTAAAATCAAATTATACCTACATTCTCTTAGTGTATTCCTAAGAAAGTTACAGTTTTCAAGAGTTACATATATCATCTTCATATGTAAGGATGTAAACATTTTAACAGTTAAAAAAACATTTTTTTCTTCCCTTTTTTACTTTTGTATGTTTCTATTGAATTTTGAATCTGAAGATCAAATTTTCTGTTCATCTGTGATTTTTCATCCAAAATAAGTGAAAATGCTCTATTTCATTTAATGTCCATCTGTAGAAGGTCACAGACAGTGGGGGAACTCTGGGTGAAGTATGAATGTCTGGTTCAGCTCCCCATCCCCACCATGGGCTCTCAGCCTTACCGAGAAGTCAGGAGGCTATGACAACCTGTTTTGTAATTAAAGCAGTGTGATACTGAGTAGCAAAGAATCATCTACATACAACAGTGAATTGTTTATGTGTTCATGAATGCTCAGTAAATAGTGTATACACAGTGTTGCTTTGGTTATATAAAGTTATTAGGGTATATAAGGTGGAGGGAATTTGGAATAAATGGACTCCATGTTTTGACCATCCATGTGAGTCTTGCCTCATGACTCCTCCATCAAGACCAAGGACTCGGGCTGGTCCCGAGATCCTCCAGAGATATTTTATTCACCCCAGCATGGAGCTCAAGAAAGCATAGTCTATTTGCCACCCCAAATTGGGGTCATGCTGGGATTCAGAGGCTCACTATTGTCTTCTGTAGTTGTATTGGATGTCTCACAGCTTGTCTGCTGATTCACTGGCTTCTGAACCAGGACAATGCTGCTATATTTTGACTACAAACCACCTAGTAGATTCCTGCAGTGTTCGGTGCCCTCTCTGCCCTAAGCCGAGTTGGATCTCTTTGCCCTGTGCCTCTGCTAGACCACCTCCTCCCTACTCATCTCCCCACTACAGTGAAACAGAATTTTCCTGAAATATTCCAAAATATTTTCAGCTGCCAATTTATTGCACTCCAAATATCTGTAGATTCTGTCACTCCAAAACCCATTCGGAGGTTTGATCTGGTGTTGATTCTGAAGGAAGCCAGAAAGAGCTCAGACAAAGACCTGTCAATTCTCTGTCATCTTGGTTCTGGCCCCACATTTTTTTAAACACCTGAAACCCAAGACTTCAAAAAGATATAATTAAAAAACAGCCACATATTCTATAGACTATGTCACAAAGTTAAGACTATCCTGCTTCCCATGGGGAAGCAAGGTGACACAGTGAATAGAGCACCAACCCTGAAGTCAGGAGGACCTGAGTTCAAATCTGGTCTTGGACACTTAACATTCCCTAGCTATGTGTCTCTGGGCAACTCACTTAACCCCAATTGACTCAGAAAAAAAAAAGACTATCTTGCTTCCATTTCTAGCTATACTTTCATTTTTATCTTAACTAATGTTAAGCAAAAAAAAAAAATCAATCAATTAATCAACAAGCATTTCTTAAGTGCCTATTATATTCCATAACTCTGCCAGGTGATAGGATATAAATACAGAGAATGAAACAAGCTCTTTCCACAAACTGCTTATATTCTATTGAGGCAATAAAATAAGCAAATATAGAAAGTAAAGAAAAATAAGACGACTAAAAAATAAATGCAAAGAACTTAAGTACGAAGTAGTTAGGGAGGAAAAGTATTCAAAGAACCTTAAAGTAGAAGTTAGTGCTTGAGTTGTATGTTGAAGAAAGGATTTCTGTGAGGAAAAGGTGAGGGTAGTATTCAAATGATGGCAAAAAAGTAGTAAAAGTACAGAGCTGGAGATGGAGAATTATGTGTTAAGGTACAGAGAGAAGGCCAGTTTGTCTGGATTATGGAATATGTGAAAGTGAATAATATAAAATAAGACTGGATAGGTAAGATGGGGGCAAGGGCATGAAGTAATCCAAAAATATGATTTTTAATTTTTTTTCTTAGAAACAACTAGATATAATAGTCTATTGATTAGGAAGGAATATGATTCTATCATATTTTTGAAAATAACTTTGGAATCTGTGTGTCCAGTGTCTGGACTGGAGAGAAATTGTAAGCATGGCAACCAATTCACACAGTATTCTGATTGAGAAATACAAAGGCCTGAACTAATATGGTGTTCTCTATGAGGAGAGTGAAAATGTTAGAGGTGAGAAATATTGCATAGGCAGAAATAGGAAAATATAGTTTCTGGTTGGATATCTGGGATGAAGGAGAGTTGAGTCAAAGTTTACAAACCTTAGAAGCCAGAATAAAGGTATATTGCTTTTAGCATTAGAGAAATTTGGAAGAAGGGAGTATTTGAGATGAAAAAAACAAGGAAGTTGCTTGATAATGCTCTAAGAAAGTCAGCTCTAATTGTTCAATAGGTGATTTTAAAGAAGAAATGAACCAAAATAATTGATCAGAATATATAGCTCTATGAATCATCTATATATCAATTATGTAAAAGCTCATAAGATCTACTAAGGTCACTAAATAAAAGTGTAAAGAGTTGAGAGAAGAAAGATTGGATAAGAAACTTGGGGGTAATATCAGTTAGAGGTTATTATATATATGTATATATGTATATATACATATATACATATATATATGTATGTATGTATGTATGGTGAGAGAGCAAGAAATATTTAGAAGAAACTAGCTATATAGTAGATAAAAAAGAATGGATTGGAGAATACTGAGAGTAGAAAGAACATATAGAAAATAGCAGGAAAATATCAAATGAAGTAGAAAGATTTAGAAAAATGAAGTCTAGGGATAGGCATGTGCATGTAGATATATAAACATGCACATGTACATGTATTAGGCTGTCTATATTATAGTATATATCCTTATTTGTATGTGGATATGTATATATACATTTACACACATGTATATACATACACATCCATTTATTCTTAATATAAAATCACTTTATTTAGGCTGAAATTTGGGGGAAGCTTGGTGTTCTGTGCTAGGAAGTGGAAAAGTTTTGGATTTGGAATATAAGATTAGAAATTTGAAGATAAGACTTTGTTTTTCAACTCTGTCAATTGCTATTAAAGGTGATCTTGGATTTCTTATTTGGCTTCCCTTAGGCTGAATTACAAGAGAAACTGCTGGAGTTCATGATATCTAAGTCATTAACTACTCTACATCCATCAAAATCTGTAATAATTCACATTGTAAAGAATTTCAGAATTTGAAAAAGATTTACTACACAGCAACACTATGACAGAATATAGTCTTCAGCCCATTTTGAAGATGAATGAACTGAGTCTTAGAGTAAATGACTTGCCCAAGTTTATGTCAGTTGATACAGTGCAAACTCCTGATTTAATATTCATTGTATTTTCTTTCTAGCTGCTAGCAGAATCTTTTCCTTGGTGCGATAGTCCTGAAATTTAGCCATGATATTCCTTGGGGTTTTAATTTTGGGGTCTCTTTCAGGAGGTGATCAGTGAATTCTTTCAATGGTGATTTTGCCTTCTGATTCTACAATCTCAGGGCAGTTTTCTTTCAGGATTTCCTGGAAAATAGTGTTTAGATTCTTTTTTTTATCATGCCTTTCAGGAAGTCCAATAATCCTTAGATTGTCTCTCCTAGATCTATTTTCCAAATCAGTTGTTTTTCCTAGGAGATATTTCATATTTTCTTCTAATTTTTCATTTTTTGTTTTTGTTTGATTCTTGAAGTCTTATTGAGTCATTCACTTGCATTTGTTTAATTTTTAAAGTGTTGTTTTCTTCAGTTGCCTTTTTAAGCTCCTTTTGTAACTGTCCAATTGAATTTTTTTGTTCATTGCACTCTTTTTCCACTTCACTAATTTTATTTTTCAATACATACCTCTTTTTCAGGGCATCATATCCTTCTTGCAAGATATTGTATCCTTCTTGCACTGATTTCAATTTATTTTCTCCAGCTCTCTTTTGAGGTTCTTTATGCAATCTTCCAGAAAGGCCGTTTGAAAAGGGGACCAGTGATGGTCCTTGCTTACTTCATCTGGAGTTTTGTCTAAAGGAACCTCAGGATCTGGGGTCATCCCTTCTTTCTCTTGATAAAATCTGTCTATGGTGAGATCTCTCTTTTGCTTCTTCATTTTTTTTAGACAGTGTGAATGTCCCTTTAAGGCTTGGAAAAAAAATCTGTGGCTGAAGTTCTTTGCCCTGGGGCACTTCAGCGAGTTGACTTAAGGTGCTGGGCCGGTGGGGGCTAGGACTAAGGCTGAATTACTCCTTAAACAAGGCAAGTCTGCCAGAACACCTGCCCCCAATCAGGGCAGAGTGTCCCGAGTGCCTCAGATAAACTCCAGGTGTTTGGAGTTTGGAGTTTCTGCCACAGTGAGCTGAGTCCCACCCTCACTTCTGGCCCTCACCTAGTCCACTGTTTATCCCTCTGTCCGAGTTAAACAAACCTGATATGAAGTTCTTCAGAGTGTCCAAATATTTCTGGATTCGTTGACTTGAAGATCAGTTCAGAGGCTTATTTTATTGTTCATTTGAGAGAAGATCTGGGGAAGACACAGAGAGTCACGTTTTCACTCCGCCATCTTGGCTTTGCCCCCCATATTCATTGTATTTTCAAGTATGCCTTGGTACTTCTCCTCTACTTGGATTAGATAGGTAGTTCTTATTTGTTTGTGACTTCTGAAAATAAAAGAGGCAAAACAAAGGTGAGAGAAACAGAAAATCTGGGCATATGAAAGAGGGAAAGAAAATACTAAGGTGAACCAAATATGTCAGAAAATTCTATTTTATTAGATCAGTAGAATAAGTGATAATAGAATTGGAATAGTGATGAAAATATGTAAATCAGAAAAAAAAACTCGGTGGAGTCCTGAGATAGATGAGGAAAGACAAGAAAAGATGTAGAATGGCGCAGGTATTAAGGGACACAAAAATAGATCATGATACTTAGGGGAAGCTAGGTAGTGGCATAGTATATAGAACAGTGGGCTTGTAGTCAGGAAGACTCTTCTTACTGGACTCAAATCTGGCCTCAGACAACTAGTAGATTCTAGGCAAGTCACTTAATCCTGTTCACATCAATTTCCTCTTCTGTCAAAAGAGCTGGAGCAGGAAATGACAAATCACTCCAGCAACTTTACAAGAAAATCCCAAGTGAGGTCACAAAGAATCAAACACAACTGAAATAAATGAAATAATAATGTAAGGGGAAGCAAAAAAAAATCTTCTTAAAAACAAAATTCATTCTTTTTCTTCATGTCTCAAGTTCCCCCACAATGACTAAAGATAGCTGGTCTTTAATAATTATCTTGATTAAATATGGAATAGAGTGAAAGAGATGGAGACTCTATTAGGAAGAAAAGGGGGAAACCAATTTGTCATTATTCAAGGAAAATTAAACCTTCTCAGTTGGAAAAAATAAAAGGTTGTGAGAAAACAGATACTCAGAGAGTTTAACTGAATGGTTTTCAAAAGATCATATAACTAGTTATTGGGAACAAGATACTATGGTACCTCCAAGTTCAATGTTCTTTCCACTATTTTGGGCTACCTTCTATGCATATACAAGCATGTACATGTAGCTTTAGGTAAGTAGAAAGAGCATTGGGGTGATAATTGCCCAGTTTCTAAATCAGTGCATGATATAACACATACTTATTTGCTGCCAGTTTGACGATAAAGGCAAGACAGAGAAATCATAGTGATCATTTTGCAGAACCAAAATATATATATGTATTTTTGTGTTTGTTCATATGCATATGTATATGTGTGCACACACATACAGACTTTTTTCTAGTTATATTGTATTTTCAGATCCACATTCTTTTTCCCACCTCTCATATTTCCAGTGAGAAAGCAAGGGAGAAACATATATATATATATATATATATATATGTATATGTATATATATTATATATATGCATATATATGTATATAATATAATTGTCAAACAAAAGAAATTCCCACATTAGTTAAGTCCAAAAATAAATACATAAATGGATGAAGGGATAAATAAATAAATAAGCTTCTCAATCTTTCTACTAATCCCATAATGTCTCTTTATGTTGGTGTAGTATGTTTCAGCAAGTTTGAATTCCTCTAGAATTGTCGTTAGTCATTCAATCCTCAAGTCTTTTTGTATTTTTATTTGTTTATTTGTAATATTGCTTTTATTGTGTAAATTTTTCTCCTGGCAGAATCTTATTTTTAAAAAACACTAATTAAAAATCACAAATAAAAAAATGAGATGTTTCTTTCATGTAAAAACACACTGTCACTTGCCCATCATTATAAAGCTAACAACAATAACAGACTCCAAACTTCAATGCCATGCATTCAGTCCCCTGCTGTTCTACCAGTAAAAACTGCCTTGCCTCACAACAGCCAATACCAAATAAAGATAGCATTAAGAAAATGAAAGTCATTTAGAGTAATGATTTTATGTGATGTAAATGAGTGGGGTGTTCAAGATCAACTGAAGTTTATTGGACTAAACAAAAGATCTATAATTGAGGGTTATGCCACAATGATTTGTCAGATCACATTGGACTCTTCATGAATTATTGAGTGCTAGATATAAAGCTAACTGATTCTTTAGGTGTCACGGGTCAGAAAATACAATTTCATAATAGAGGCACATTGTGTTCCTCTTATATGCTGTCAAAGTCAATGGAGGTGACATAGTTGAATAAAATCTCATCTCTTCACATTACTTAGTTTTCATGTTTTTATTCCCATTTCATTGGTAGAAAAGCAAATCAAAGACCAATTGTTGCCTCACATTGACTACACCAATTTTAGGTTTCATCCACTATTTTTGCTTCCCTTATGCTCTTACTCCCTACCTTCGCTGGCTCTGGCAGCCTGACAAATATGTTCATTGGCTTGTTTCTCTTGCACAATCATTTTAAATGGATAATGGGTTGGACTCAGAATTGAATGAGAAGAGAAGATTGGCCTAGATCGGACTTAGGAAACTATGTTATGCTTTCAATGATTTCATAATGATTACTACTTCAAAAACTCATCTCTTTAACACAAATATGCTCCTGGCTCTGCTGTGGAGTTATAAGTCCTGGGTGTCTGTAATCTCAATGACAGCTCAAAGGGCTGACAGATGTTAGCAAGCTGTGAAAGAGAGTTTCACAAGAGAATATATGTGTAAGAATCCAACCCATTAAATTGTATTAAATAAATAATCAACATTTATTTAATTACATTTAAATTGAATTAAACTTAAATTAATTTTTTATTAGCAAGTACCTGTTGATAGATAGATAGATAGTCTCTGCCCTTAGTGAACTTAAATTCTTCTCTTGGAGTAGTGGTGAATAATATCATAAACACACACACACACACACACACACACACACACACACACGCACACACACACACACACACACACACACACACACACATATATATATATATATAATTGTATTTTAAGAAGAATGGAGAGACATTCAGAAAATTCCAACAGACTATTGGAACTTTGACTAAACTAAACTAAAACAAATTAAATTAAAAGAAACAAGACAAAAAATCAAAAGGCATATGTCCCATAGTCCCTAAACCAATTCCTGGCTAATAATAGACAATAAATAACTGATTGATTAGCATATTTTCCATTCAAGAGAAACCATATAAAAAAGTCATATATATACATATATATATATATATATATATATATATATAACAAGGAATGTCTATCTGTATTGTCATTATATAGAGGTTCCCACACTAATAAAGATCCCTCCATCAAAGCAGCAAAGTATAAGGGTTTTGAAATCATTCCTTATTATGACTAGCGACTATCAAGTGAATAATCGCAAAATATATATGGAATTGTTGATTTACTTCTTAAGATAATCTCTTTGTTGAAATTAAGTTTATAGGCTCCTTGAGGGCAAAGATTGGCATCTTTTTGTATTTCTAGAATTTAGCATAGTACTTGGCACAAGTAGGCATGCAATATTTATTAACTGCCACAGGTCCTGAAGTATTTTTTTCAGTCTTATTGACAGATTGTATTTCCTATAAAAACATAAGTAGTTCTAGCAGCAGCCCCATCACCATCAATACTAACTCCTTCACCTCTTTCTCTTCTTCCTATTATCATTACAATTAGTGATACATTAGCTCTCATGCACCTAACAACCCGATATGGTAATTACTATAGATGTTATTATCCTTATATCATAGATAAGTAAATTAAGATTCAGAGAGGTTAATTCATTTGTCCATGGAAACACAGTTAATAACATAATAGTGGAGATTCAACACACATTCAGTCTAATAGGAATGTATCAAGAACTGTGCTAAGTACAAAGGACATACATTTAAAAAAAAAAAGAAGAAAAAGAAATAGCACTTACCCATAATATTAGATTAGAACTAGTCTTGACTCCAAATCCAACATACAGTCTACAAAATCATGCCAATGCAGTATTTAACTTTGTCATGAAAAGGAGGAGAAATAAAATATAAATGTTGTTTTTATGTAAATATTACATATGGACTTAAAATACTCAAAATGTATTCTCTACCACAGTTTTCCATTTATACAAAAAAAGAAATTGGTCTAAAATGTTTAATTTATATCATCAGTGTTTTCCATACATTTTTCAAATCTCCATGGTAAAAATGCTAGAATATCTAATCCACTGAATAATTGCTCTGGAAAAGGAAATAAAGCAAGACCAGATTTGTTGGAAAATGTTTTCTTCTTGGTTCAGACCAAGAATGTACAAAATACAAGTTGCAATATTCATCAGGGGACAGGATTGTTGATTTAAAATCTAAGAAAAAAGAAAGCCAAGGGTTCAAAAGTTATAAAATGAAATGCTCACGTTTCCTGCAGAAATAAATTATTCAAAGGAATTAATTGGTTATAAAAAGTTATTTTAAAGACTGAGTTAGAAAGGTTATAATGTAAATCATAATAAATCTAAATTTTTCTGTCTTATAGTTAAGAATTGTCAGGACTTGCTTTAGGTCTTCAATGTAAAAAAATGAAATGTTCACTTAGACTTAGAGGGCAATTTCTCTTATTGAAGAAATTGACAAGAGAAAGTGGAATTTAAATCTTCAAGCACATTTGTGTTTTTTTCATTAGCATAATAGAAAATTAAATCTAAATACATTACTATAAACATTTACAATATATATATCCTTTGCTGCTAAATTCCTATGGGCTTCCCACTCTTGTGTTTTTTAATGTCTTGAAGAATTTTTTAAAATAAAAAGTGTTTGCATCCAAAAAAATAAATGTAATTACTTTTTAGACACATTTGGTCATAAATAAAATGTCCAATATCCTATTCAATTTAAGTTATTATATACTCATTAAGCACCTACTATGTGCCGGGAAATCCAGACATTAGAAGCGCAAAGACAGAAATGAAAAATGTATCTGACCCTTATGAATTTAGATTTTGTTGGGGAAAATAACATAAAAGAAGTCAAAGTAAAATGGAGTATGAATAGATAAAGGAAAACTATATTTTCAAATGGATCTGTGATCTTTCTAATGTGGGCATACCTTTTAAAAATGTATTCCAGAACCCATATGTATTTTAACTTATGAATGTGATATAAATCTAGAATACTCATACTGTGCTACTGTGACAGGGTTGCACAGAAGATACTGCCCAGTAAACCAAGATTCCTTAGCATTTAAATGAAAGACATGAAGATCAGCAGATAGATAAAATGAATGTTTTATACACTGAATAAGTGCCCATCAAAAAAGAATATGCTTTCAAAGGGTATTTTGCTAACATATTTGCAAAATAAGAAATGAAGAAAGAAGTAACAACATTTTTTTTGCTGAGACAATTGAGGTTAAATGACTTGCCCAGGATCACACAGCTAGGAAGTGTTAAGTGTCTGAGACCAGATTTGAACTCAGGTCCTCCTGACTTCAGGTCTGATGTTCTATCCACTGCACCACCTAGTTACCCCAAATCACATATTTTTGTGACCTGGAAAAATTAATTCTGATAACTAATTATAAGATTTAGAGCTAAAAAGAGCCATAGGCTTTATCTAGTTTCAGCTCTTTATTTTACAGAAACTTGTTTGTAGATTCATTACTGGGAGAAGACCACAAGGCCATTGATCTTGGTAAACCATATCTGGAAGAGATATGCTTCTTTGGCTTGTACAATATGGTACCACAGCTTTTATTTCTTCTACAAAATCCTGGGCCCATTGACTTGGTAGCCCTCTTTCTAGACCTATATTCCTTTCCCACCTTTGTCATGTGCGTCTATAAATTGGACCGCACTGGAACACTGGATGCGTAACTGGGACATAAGAGAGATCCTACAGGATAGACTCGATTATTTTATTCTTGGTAGATTATCTTGTACACTGCATCTCACCCTTTTTTAATGCTTTTTCCCCTTACTCTTTTATTTCCCTTCTCACCTTCTAATTCTCCACAGCTACCTAATACTTTCACTACTACTTCAGTTGAATTCGCTTCAGTTCAAGAATACCTAGTTTCAATTTTGATTGTTCCCATTTGCTTTTTTTAAAGATATCATTTGACACTATATTTTTCCTGATATATACATACATACATATATATATATATATAAATTTTCCTCCAATTACATATTGAAAACCGCATTTTTTAATTCTATATTCTATCCTTTCCTCCTTCTCTCCCTCCTTGCTTTCTCCTTTCCTAAAATGGTAACTAATCAGATATAGGCTTTATATGTGCCATCATGTAAAATGTTTCCATATTTGTCATTATGTACAAGAAAACATAAACATAAAAAAGAAAGAAAGAAAAAATAGCATGTTTCAGTCTGTACTCAAGCAATACTGCTCTCACAAAAGGCAGATAGGTTGTTTTATCATATCCTTTGGAATCATTTTGGATCATCATGTTGACTATCATAGGTGTCATTCAAAGTTCTTCATCATATAATATGGCTGGTATTATGTACAATGTTCTCCTACTTCTGTCCACTTTATCTTTCATCAGTTCAAATAAGTCTTCCCAAGTTTTTCATAAACCATCCTGTTTTCATTTCTTATAGCACAAATAACCTTGACTTGTCCAGTCATCCCCCAACTGATGAGCATCCTCTTGATTACTAATTCTTAGTCAACAAAGAGCTGCTATAAATATTTTTTATACAAATAGGTATTTTTTTCCTTTTTTGATGTCTTTAGGATATGGAATCAGTTTTATAGCTCTTTAAGAATAGTTCCAAATTGATCTCCGGAATAACTCCATGCATTGGTGTACCAGTTTTCTCACATCTCCTTCAACATTTATTATTTTCCTAATTTGTCATATTAGTCAATCTAATATGTATGAGGTGACACCTCAGAGTTGTTTTATTCTGCATTTCTCTAAATGATAATTATTTACAGATTTTTTATATGACTTATAAGTTTTAATTTTTTTGCTCAAAAAACTGTTGGTTAACATTTTGATCATTTATCAATAGGAAAAAATATTTTTATTTTTATAAATTTTATTCAGTTCTATATATCTTTGAAAAATAGGGCCATTATCATAAATACTTGTTGCAAAATTTCCCCCAGTTTTCTTCTTCAGCTTCTTCTTTATATGGTTGGTTCTGTATTTCTGATTCTTTTGATATTTAAGTTTTTAAATATAGAAACTCTATTCACTAATGCAATAATTCTTCCTCTACTTACCCTACTCCATTCCATTTTTTCTGGATTTTCCTATGGATTTAATAGAAAACCACTAGCAGAATCTGATGTGTTTGGGCTCATAGCAAACTTTCTGATCAATCAGGACATTTCTGGGATTATTTTCTTTAAAAAGTTCTACAATGGGTATTAAAAAAGAGAGGTAAACAACTGGAAATCAAAAGATAGGGAGTAAGCAAACTCTTATAAATATCATCAGGGATAGCTTCCCCAAAAGAAATACAGATTAGAAACTGAATATTAGAATTTGCCAGATTTCAAAATTGCCTACCATCAATAGTTATGTATTAAAAACAAAGGAGAAAGACATTTTCAAATGGTCTACAAATTAAAGAAGCAGAAAAGGTAGTAATAGAAATAAACCTTATATTTGACGATCTGTCAAATCAGAGACAGAGACACTATAATAGAACCAGCAGCTGCTGAAATGAAATGTCACACCCCATATTCAAGAATAATACCAATGTAATACAGAGAGGCATCTTCTTTACTAATAGTTATGACATTAATCTTCTTTCAAAAGTCTCTAAGGCATAAACATGGCCCAGACTTTTAAAAAGGAAAAAAAAAACTAGAAGTATTTGCTTATTCACATCAGAGCACAGTTGCACACCAGGTGATATAGGGTAAAGGAGAAAGGAGAGAAATGGTATTTGCTTTGTTGACATTCCTGTTAGTCATTAATAAAGTTTTTGGATTAATTAAGAAGACTGTCAATTCCAATATTCAGGTAAGGATTTTAAGACTCTAGAGAATCATTTTTGTTTTGTCATAACCTGAAAAGTTAGAAGTTAACATGTGTTATTTGATTTGTTATTTCTTATCACTATCATCATCTTCACTAAGTAGGTAATTTGTATTCAATTCACTTGCTATAGTCATGTTTTAGAAGT
This sequence comes from Myrmecobius fasciatus, assembly GCA_023553655.1. Classification (NCBI taxonomy): domain Eukaryota; kingdom Metazoa; phylum Chordata; class Mammalia; order Dasyuromorphia; family Myrmecobiidae; genus Myrmecobius; species Myrmecobius fasciatus. The sequence goes on along the minus strand of JAJPUD010009190.1, from coordinate 39,617 downwards.
TGTGTTTGGGAAAATATGAGATAAATATTCAACTCCATTCATCTGTTATATCTATTAGCACAGCACAATAGCCTTTAAAGAGTTTAACTGTGAGTTTACTTACATTAATGGATCCATGGAAATGTTAATGCTGGTATCTCTAATTAATTGTTCTAGTTTTCAAGTTATCCAAACTTGTTGATACTGTATGATTTATTTCCATATCTTCTCATGATTTTGCCTAAAAGTTCTGGCAAACTTTTTCTACTAATTTTTTCATCAATAATCTAATCACACAACACATAAGTATTTGTACTTAAGATCTTAAGAATATAAAGATAAAATAGGCAATTCTTACCCTTAAGAAGTTTACCTTTCATTGAGAAAGAAAACATTATATAATTATATACATATATATGTATATATGGGCATGCATATATGGGCATATATATACATATACATGTGGAATATATTCCCACATAAATTATCTATCTATCTATCTATATATCTATATGCACGTGTATATATGAAGTGAAGTAAGCTTGTTTCCTCACATTATGTTAGTCCTCTCTCAGTCAAATGCTGAATTTCATGCCTTACAAATGTTTTATTTTTTTTTGTTTTGGCTTATTTTTACTTTATGTTTTTATAGAATTAATATTATTTCTAGGAAATACAAAAATTGCTGTTTTAAAAGGCATTTTTCAATTACTGCTGGAACTATTGCAGAGGGCTGCTGGTATGGGGCAGTCAATTACTTCAAAGATCATTCAAATCTACAATAATAAAAAAAAAAGATCAGTTGCACTGAAGCACAAAGCAAAGTATGTTCAAAAATTTAAAAAATAGACCAAAAATAAAAATAAATAATTGATTCAACTATTACTGCCACAAACTAGAAAAGTCATTCAGAATGACTTAAATACTTGAGGCATTTTGATTGATCCCTTTGTGCTATGGCATAGAACTTCTTGAGGTTCAAGAAAAGTAAGGGGGAAAAAGAACATTAGCCTTTGTTATAAAGGGAAAAAAATTGCAGCATGGAAAATAATACAACAACTGAAATACTAAAGACAGGAAAAAGGTAAAATGTCAAGGTCACATAAAAATTTGTCTCAGAAAAAGTCCAGATGACCCTGTAAAGCTCAGATAATGGGCTTCTTTATTGGAATAGAAGATATTTAATTTCCCAATATTTGGAGGATTTTTTCTCTGTACTGATAACATCATAACTTCTGATTAATGTATTAATATAGTGAGAAAAAAAAGATTGTTCTAAAATTATAGAAATTCCAAAATGGAGGTGGTATACTACAATGTTTCATTGCCCTGTGCCACAAGTCACAAAATATTTTGTTGTCATCATTTTCCTAAGACTAGAGAAAAATATCCTTTATTCTTGAAAATCTATGTTCTATCATCAAGGATCTTGAGACTTGGATAAAGAAAGAAACATATATGTGTGTAATATGTGTAATCACCAACAATATGTTTAAGAAAAATTTGAAAATGAGTGATTTCTTGATGACAAATTAAAGGGAATGGATAACTGCTTTGTGAAATATATGCTAAATTATATACAACAAGGAACTTCAGCAAATTAAAATATATTTCAAACAGGTTATAAATAATGTTTTTGTGTATCAATTAATTTTTTTTACTTTACTCCAGTTAATTTGTCACCATTATATGTGTAAATAAAAAAAAATACAAAGATTTTACTATAGTTGCCAATGTTTATTTAATGGTTTGGTTTGTTATTATAGAAGGGCACTACTAGCAGATAGAATAATTAGAAGAGATTTCATATAAATGGCAGGTCAAAATTTGTTTGGACAAAAAGGATTCATGTTGTGGTGACTATAGCACTGAACTTTCACCCAAGAAGACTTACATTTGACTTCTGTCTTAATCATTTCTGAGGTGCTTGATCATGATGAAGCAGTTGAATATGATGATCCTTAAGGTCCTTTTATCTCTAAATTTATGATGTTGTTCTCTAATCCTATAATTTTAAATGGTAGAAGTGATAAAGCAATTGCTTCCAAGCATGGAAACAAACTCATAGAAAGAGTTGCGGATCACAAAGTGATTGTCACATAAGTATCAACAGAAAAATCTGTTCGATTGGATTTTGGAAAATGGAATAAAAGTAATCTATGGTAAGACTGGAAGAGTAGTTTGAAGTAATATTGTGAATAGTTTTTTATGCAAGCAGAGATGTTTATTTATCCAAATGCAATAAGGAGTCATTGGGATTAGTTGAATAGGAAATTTTACTCCTATTTAAGAAACTCACTTTGCTGGGTAGACAAACTGAGGAAATAGAATGAAAGATTAAATAATATGATACTAGAATATTACAGATGAAGAGTAACAAGGGACTAAATTTTCATGGTAGTGCTGTTTCAAGTCATTTGTAAAAACAAACTAAAACTTCTCCTTAACACATTTCTTCACTGGTCTTTTTGATTACTTCCACTTATGAATGTTTTGGAAATGCGACTTTATTGCCTAATAATCACTCACCATGTACTCTCTCTTACTTTTGCTTGTCGTGTAAATATCTTCTTCCCAATTTTACATATGAAGCTCAGAAATATTTGTCACTGGATATGTATGTGGTTGTCCCAGGATTCCAATCTTGATCCTCTGACTCCATATCCAGGATGTTTCAAAATACAATCTTCAAGTTCAATTCCATAATTTTAGTTTCTTTTGTGAAGTCTAATTCTTCCAGAAGCAATCATTTAAATACATAAAACACAACTAAAAATTCAACTTCTTTTTTTTTTTAATTTTATAGACCCAAGTTCAGAATTGCAAAAGCAATTACAGGAGGAGTTATTCTAAAAACATATTTTATTTAACAATAGTTTCTATTAAAATAGGTGACATTTTACCACAGAGGAATTCACACATACAATTTTATTAACTGATCAGCATCATGGATTTTTAGTTACTTAGAGTCAATATTGTCTAGTAGAAAAAAGAATGGCTGGAGAGTAAAGAAAAGTTATTTTCTTTGTAAAATAACTTTAATTATTAAAGTTTTTTTTTCAGTTTGATCAAATCACTTGCTATACTTGTGCCTCATTTTATTTCAATTTTAGGGAGGAAGAGAGAGAAGTCTGATCCATATTTCTTTGACATGAATTATTTTGTGATATTCAGAAATGAGTTCTATGATAATATGGGTTATCAAATATTACATAATGGTTAACAATAATAAATTGATATTCTTACAGTGAATACTTTTGCACAACGAAATTATCTCCTAGCTGTTGATTTATATAGGGAAATAACAGAAAAAATAAAATTATGCCATTATTTAGATGAATACTAAACTATTGAAGGATAAGACTAACATTCATTGTACTGATTAACAGTGTTATAAGGACACTTTCAATCTGTGTTTGTTGTGTTTAAGAAGGCATCTCCTACTCAGTTGTCCATATCATTTCATATAATTGCAAGCTGAGAGAAATAACATAGCAAAGTGGATTTTTTGATATATACATAATTAAAAATAGGTGGGTTAAATTCCAATCATATCGCTGATACTATTGTCATCATGTCATCTATAATCTCTCTGAGTCTCTGTCTAAAATTCCAAGATAAAGATAAGTTCCAATTATTGTAGATAGAGGAGAGCAAATGATGTCATGGTAAAGTACCTTAACAATGGGAGTGTTTTTGGTCCATGTATAAATTCAAGATATAGTTACTCATTTTGTAGAAATTTCATTTTCACTCAGTGTGTTATATACTATCTTGTTTTCAGCATGTGAGTGGGCAATGCATTTTAATGGCCCCCATAACAAAAAACAACTAATATTTATCTAGCCCTTTTAGTTGACAAACATATATTATTTTATTTAATCCTCTTTAATGACTTTAGACAAATTTTTAGCTGGGAGAAAAATACTTTCAAATTGTTGCAGATCATCAGTATGGAGATTGCATATTTCTAAAAGTGCCCATTTATTGCACAGAATCACAGAATTTAAGAGCAGGATGGGGTCACAGGGGCCATCTGTTTGAATAGAAAAAGAAACCATATCATAGTATACTTGATAAGTGGCCATCCAGTCTCTACATGAAGACCTCAAAGAAGGAGCAATCCAAATTATCTTGAAGCAGTTCATTCCCACTTTGGACAAGTCTAATTATGAGGAAACCTTATTTGATATCAGGTTCAAATTTGCCTCTATGAACCATTCTTTCAATGCTCCTGGTTCTGAACTGAGGACAAACTGGATAAATAAAATTTCCTTTCAGTTTTATAGAATTTCAAATAATTAAACAATGCTAATGTATACCTCTCCAACTTCCCCTGCCTAGATCCATTCCTTTCAAGTGTTCAAGATAAGCATCTTCTGTATCTTCAACCTGTCTTCCTATGACACTAACTCCAGGCTTTTCAATATTCTGATATCTCTCCTCTTCCAGATTTTGAATAGTTTTGAACACAATTATCCAATAACTCAAAGACATAAAGAGATGTCTGATCCTATTGTCCAGTCATAACAATTTGTTTGTGACTTACAATATTGTTTTCTTTTTTTTTAATAAAGCTTTTTATTTGCAAAACATATGAATGACCTTTCAACATTGACCTTTGCAAAAAAAACTTTTTTTT
>JAJPUD010009190.1:0-24996 GCA_023553655.1 Myrmecobius fasciatus | reverse complement strand
CTCCCCTCTTTCTCTCAATTATATTAGGTTTTCTTTGCCTCTTCAAGTGATTTTACCTTGTTTTTACCTCCTTTTTTTTTAGATCTTATTTTACCACTTTTTCCCTCTTTTCCCCAGTATGGCAACCTTTTCCCCTCTAGTTCTCTTTTTCATATTATCAAAGTAATATTTAGTTAATTATACCCCCAAACTTTGAGTATCCCCCTAGTAAAAATAAAGTTCTCAAGAGTCCTTTCCTTTTTACCTTTTTATGCATCTCTTGAGTTCTGTGTTTGGGTGTTGAATTTTTTGTTCAGATCCGGTCTTTTCATTAGAAATAGGTGGAATTCACCTATATCATTGAATGACCATCTTCTTCCCTGGAGGATAATGCTCATTCTAGCTGGATAGGTTATTCTTGGCTGTAATCCAAGTTCCTTTGCCCTTCGGAATATCTGGTTCCAGGCCCTTCGATCCTTCAGTGTGGAAGCTGACAGATCCTGACAGATTCTAATTATTGATCCTCGGTATTTGAATTGTTTCTTTCTAGCTGCTAGCAGAATCTGTTCCTTGGTGCTATAGTCCTGAAATTTAGCCACGATATTCCTTGGGGTTTTAATTTTGGGGTCTCTTTCAGGAGGTGATCGGTGAATTCTTTCAATGGTGATTTTGCCCTTTGATTCTACAATCTCAGGGCAGTTTTCTTTCAGGATTTCCTGGAAGATAGTGTTTAGATTCTTTTTTTGATCATGGCTTTCAGGAAGTCCAATAATCCTTAGATTGTCTCTCGTAGATCTATTTTCTAAGTCAGTTGTTTTTCCTAGGAGATATTTCATATTTTCTTCTAATTTTTCATTTTTTTGTTTTTGTTTGACTGATTCTTCAAGTCTTAGTGAGTCATTCACTTGCATTTGTTCAATTCTTATTTTTAAGGTGTTGTTTTCTTCAGTTACCTTTTTAAGTTCCTTTTGTAACTGGCCAATTTGTTCACTGCACTCTTTTTCCACTTCACTAATTTTATTTTTTAATAAATTGGGGTCTTTTTCATATCTCTTTTGCAGAGCATCATATCCTTCTTGCAAGATACTGTATCCTTCTTGCACTGATTTCAATTTATTTTCCCATTCATCCTCCAGCTCTCTTTTGAGGTTCTTTATGCAATCTTTCAGAAAGGCCTTTTGAAATGGGGACCAGTGATGGTCGCTGTTTTTTTCTGGCTTTTTGTCTAAAGAAACCTCTGTATCTGAGGTCGTTTCTTTGCCTTGATAAAAGCTGTCTATGGTGAGAGCTCTCTTTTGCTTCTTCATCATTTTTTTTTTTTTAGACAGAGTGGATAACTCTTTAAGGTAGGGAAAAAAAAAAAAAACCTCGGCTGAAGATGCTTTGCCCTGGGGCACTTCAGCGAGTTGATTTAAGGTGCTGGGCCGGTGGGGGCTAGGACTAAGGCCGAATTACTCCTTAAACAAGGCAAGTCTGCCAGAACACCTGTCCCCAATCAGGGCAGAGTGTCCCGAGTGCCTCAGATATACTCCAGGTGTTTGGAATTTGGAGTTTGGAGTTTGGAATTTCTTCCACGATGAGCCGAGCTGAGTCCCACCCTCACTTCCGGCCTGCACAGTTGTAGTCTATTTATCTCTCTGTCCGAGTCCGGCTAACCTGATATGAAGTTCTCCAAAGAGCCGTGCCCAAATATTTCTGAGTTCGTTGACTTGAAGATCAGTTCAGAGGCTTATTTTATTGTTGATTTGAGAGAAGATCGGAGGAGAGGCAGAAAGTCACCTTTTCACTCCGCCATCTTGGCTCCGCCCCCCAATTAAATCTTAAGATGCATTAATATAAGCATAGTAGTGTCCAGATGGAGAAAGGTAATTGTTTTCTCTGTATTCTGCACTGGGCAGATGGCATCTGGAGTTTCATATTGAGATTTAATAGCCACATTTTAAAAGGGATGTTTCTAGAAGAGGATGAAAAGTGAATAGTGAAAAGCATATAAACTCTATCATACAATCAGTGATTAGATTGAAAAAGTGAAAATGTACAAGCCGATAAGAGGCAACTTCATATATTTGAAAGGATATCATTTGAACTATTACACTCATTCTGTATTGTCTGGGAGAAATATTTAACCCAAAATATAAATGAAGAAATGTTTAACAGTGAACAAGTTATAATATAATAAGCTCTCCAGCTATCAAGAAGTTATTAATTTTTACTATGTGCCAGGCACTCAGGAGACAAAAAAGGGGGGGGGGGGGAGAGTGCTTATGCTCTCCAGGAACTTATATACAAGACATAACACTTAATCTAATACTAAAGTCAGTCTTATGCTTATTGAACTTAATCATTCCTATGATTTTTGGAGAGAGTATTTTTGGTAGAATGAAAAGGATGGAAATCAGATTGGAAGAGGTTAAGAAGAAAATGACAAGAAAGAAAGTGCAAGCAGCTATTGTAGCAAACCTTTTCAAGGAGTTTAACCATAAAGGAAAGAAGAGAAATACGATAATAGAAAGTGTAGATAAGTATTTAATAGGATGAGTTATCACATTAAAGAAAACTTTGGTGATACAAACTACTACAACTTTCATGTTTGAAAATTTTGGTTGCTGAAATGAAACAAACAATGAAAATTTGCAAGAGGAAAAAATATTAAGGGAACTTAAAAAGAATTATACTTTCTCTAAGATATTGATGACTGAGGTAAAGATGGCTTCATAGCAATATAGTTCATCAGCTCATTAACATGTGGTTGGTTTTAGATATTTTTTAAGGTTATAACTGACCTAATTATAAATCAAATAGCTAGGGAGATAGTATAAGAACTGTTGGGTTAAATCTCTGGCCTAAAGGTGGGAATCTCGAGTTTTACCTGTAGAAATACATCCCTGAAAGATCCAATTTGAGATATTAGAAGCTAAAAGAAGTTAATAGGAGAAGAAATTTTAAGAAAAAGTTGGTAGAGATGGCAATGTCAGATGAGGCAAGGGAATATATTAAAGGAATATTGCAAAAATTGACAGGCTTAGCAATAGCTTGGATGAGAGGGGGAGTAATAATGAGAAATTCAAGATAACTCCTATGTAAGAGAGAATAGGAGGATATCAATACTCCCAATAATAATAGCAAGGGTGACTGGGGGTGAAAGTTAATGAATCACATTTTGCACATTTTGAGTTTAAAGTGTTTACTAAACATGCAGTTCAAGATATTTGGAGATGTGAGATGAGATTGAAGATCGGTCAGAAGAGTTTTGGGCAGGGTAGGCAGTTTTAAGAATCATCACCATAGAAATGGTAATTAAATCTATGAAAGCAAATATGATCAACAAATGAAGAAGTATGGAGCTATAATAAAAGAGGGCTCAGAATGAAACCCTAGGGAACATCTGAGCTTTCTTTGGCATGGTCAAGAAGAGAAATCAAAAAAGCTAGGAGGAGAACCAGGAGAATCATGTCCTAAAAACCTAGAAAGAGAAGAGTATGATGGAACAGATGGTGATCATGTCAAAGATAATTTCAGAAAGTTCAAGAAAAATGAAGATTGATCAAAAAAAAAAGATCATTGGATTGGGAAACTTTGGAGAGCAATGTGAAAGGAGTAAAAGGAGAAAAAGTGGCAGCACCTATTATAGATTACCTCTTCAATTCCAGCTGATCCAATGGGAAGTTCACTACTCCTTTCCCTCAGAAAAATGGAGATTTATTTTTAAAGTATTAATTATGTCACAGCAACTGACTTTGTGCAAATTGAATATAGAACAATAGGAACTCAAGAGATACAGTAAGTAGTAGTAGGAAAGTTTCCCCATCATATAAAGGTCATAAGATAGAGTCCTGAGTCTTAGTAGTGAGTGGTAGTAGAATAGCCATATCTTTATCTGGCTTTCCACTTGGGAAAAATGTATAGATCCTCTGAGCTAAGGGCAGATTGGACGCTTTAGTCCTTAAAACATGGTGAAGAGGGAGAAGATGTTTGCCACATTGGATTACACACCAATAAACTAAACTGCTGGGGCAAATTGATCAGGGAACTCACTCAATCTAAAAAATGAAACGAACAAATTTGCTTACTTAAATTATAATAGAACCTCTTTTAAAGAAATTGTTTTACTTGGGCCTAAAGAACAGGACTAGAACAATATGTAAAAGTTAAAAAGAAGCAAATTAAGTTTGAGGTAATTTTAAAAAATAAGCATCAGTAACAACTTCACAATAATTATAAGTTGCCAAAAGTAGAATGGACTGCCTCGGAGGCAATGAATAAGTTCTCCTTTGCTAGACGTCTCCAAACAAAGGATGAATGTCTTTTCATCAAGGATGCTGTAGAAGTAATAACTTTCATTTACAGATTAGAATAATGAAGGCTGAAGTCCTTCCAAAGGTAAGAATATGTAAATATGAGGAGGAAGAATCAGTAATTTACCTTTCTTTTTTAGTTAATTTAAAAATCTAGTAATCAGGAGGTCATTGTGTGTGTTACTTTTCTGAGTTTCTCAATGTTGACACTGGTAATATTGGCAATTATATCTTCCAAAACAATATTCTTTTGTAATAGCAATTTCTGTCTATGTCACCATTTTCATTATGCTACCGGAACATCGGATAGTCTTTTAATGAGATATTTAAATGTGTATATTTATATATATATATATATAGAGAGAGAGAGAGATAGATCAAATACATTTAATTCCATAAAGTTCCTCTTATTTCCATATTTATTTTTCAACAATACTGTTATATTTTAACAGGAAGACAATTTTCCTTTACAGCTATAAGATGAGGAACTTACATATAAAGACATCCTATTATTTGTATCTCATTTTAGAATTTATTGAGCAGTTCTTAGTGAATTTGAAAAATCATCAGCTGATAGTATGACTATCTCTTTAAAAGAAATGATAGCCTTTTTAGATCTCTACTGGAAGAAGTACTTGGTTTTAGATCTTTCTTTTTTATAAATAGTATTTTATTTTTCCAATGACATGTAAAGATAGCTTTCAACATTCATTTTTGTAAGATTATGAGTTCTAATTTTTTTTCTCACTCTCTTCTCTACTTCTCTTCTTCCTGAGACAACAAACAATCTGATATAGGTTACATATGTATTATCATTTTTAATGTAACTCCATATTAGTTATGTTATGAAAGAAAAATTGGAACAAAAGTAAAAAAAAAGTGAAAATAGTATTCTTTGACTCACAGTCAGTCTCCAAAATTCTCTCTCTGGATGAAGATAGCATTTTCTATCCCAAGTCTATTGTAATTATCATGGATCACACTATACTGCTGAGGAGAGCTTAGTCTGTCATACACACAATCTTGCTATTACTGTGTAGAATATTCCCCAAGTGCTATTCATTTTACTCAGTATCAGTTCATGTAAATCTTTCCACAATTTTTTTCTCATATCAATCTGTTCATCACTTCTTTTCAAATGATAATATTCCTTTACATTCATATACTGTAACTTATTCTGCCATTTCCCAGTTGATGGGCATTCACTGAATTTCTAATTCTTTGCCACCACAAAAATAGTTACTAGAAATATTTTTGTGAATGTGGGCTCTTTTACATAAAAGAAGCATTTCACCTTTCAGTTTTCATATTTACTACTTGTATAATCTTGTAAAAGTCACTTAACCCAGAGGTATAAGGAAAAATTTTGCAACTGAAATAAGTAGTGTGTCATGGGAAGGTAATGAGGTTTGGAGAAGATGTGAAGCTTTTTCCAGAATTTTATTCTGAGTGAGTTGAAGCAAGATACAGGACATTACAAAGGTTGTACCTTACTGAACTACTGGTCACTGGAAGGTGAAGGTGGAAATTAGGGGAAGGAAACACTCAACGACAATGTTTCTACCTCTATTGGGAGTAGCAAGACAGGCTGATAAGGGCAGATGATTGCAGCAAAGCTTCTTAAATTGTGGGATTGTAAACCAAATGTGGGGATTATGAAATTATGATTTATTATTAGTTATTTTTTAATTTTTATAGCAATTTTATATAACTCTATGCCCAGGATCATGTAAAAGTATCCTAGGTGAAAAAAGTGGTAAATGTGTAAGAGAAGCCCTTGGTTAGAGAAAAGTGAGAAAATTCATGTCAGTTCTGTATCCATACTCTATATTTCCTTAACAATAGTGAAAAGAAATGTGCACCAACTTCAGGGGGCAAGGCCAGGAAATGGTGAGCAAATTTCCCAGATACTAGAGAGAAGAAAGCACCATAAGATGAAATATCTGCCAGAGACATAGATAAAAAAAGAAAGAAAAACTCATGAAGAAGTTATCCCCTCAGATGGTACCATACTCACCTTCCAAATTTTCTACCCTGTGACAAAACTTCTTTGTGTTTACTCTGGATACAATTCTGACAAACTTTTTGAACTTTACCTTTCTCATCTACAATATGGGTAATTTTGACTAAGGTTTATTATTTTAGGTCTTTGAAAGCATCTATTTAAACATCATCATTTGGCAAAAGATAGTTAATTAAAAAATAAAATATAGCCATTTTTTTCTAAATACACTTTTATAGGAAGGATACAAAAAATAAACATCAAAAGAAAAAATAGAAAAACGCTTTTCTATTTTCACTTCTCCTACCCATCTTTACAAAATATTCTATTCTATATATATTTTTAGAATCGTCAATAGAGGATAGAAGGGTTAAGCTACAGATGATACCCTGGTTAGAGAGAGAGCAATAGTGGAGATCAAATCAGAGCTATTTCAAATAAACCCACACTGTTTACTTAGCTCTAACTCTCACTTCCCTGTGATGAGGTCAGGCTGTACCATATGTGCTTCTGGGAGATCAAAGTATATCTTATGCATAACCCAGAGTGAGAGTCATAGTTGATAATGCATGCTATAATATGAGTATGTAAATATGTAAATTCAAAATGAAACAATTCACTTATTCATAAAATATACATTTTATGTGTACATGAAAGAAAAAAATGTTCAGACATGCTTAGTGTAGACATATCTATATCAATGTAAACCAGCATGCTATGGTGAAAGGCTATTGAATTTGGAGACAAAATTTGGGTACATATTACCTCTCTAATGTAATGATTTGGATTTCCCATTGGCATTGATAGCAGTGTCCTCAGATAATCAGTAATTGAAAGTAACAACTGCATTGAGAGCCAAGAGACACACTGAAGATAAACTACACAGTGTGAAGAAATACAATTTTAGGAATATAAAAAGACATGGGCCCTTGGAGCTCAGTAGAGAGTTATATTTAAGAGGGAATTTTGACCATTCTACAAAGGGAAAGAAGGATTTCTCTGTAGGGAATGTGTGAGCATTGACAACTTCTCTAAGTCTGAGACAATTTTCTAATTTGTAGATATTATACAGAAGGAGACTTTCATGAAGATTATGAAAAGAAAAAAGCCTTTCAGTAATCAGGAAACTTGAGAATCCCTTTGTCTCTTTGTCACTTTCATAAAACTTGAACCCATTGTGCCCTGGACTCTGTATACATGGGGGAGGGTGGAATGTGTCTCAGAATTTTGGTGGGGAGGATCTTTTTCCAAGTAATATTTTTATTTTACCCATATCCTAAGTAAACATTCAAGACTTAGGATTCTTAAATGAATTAGATGTTAAAAAGTCTTTAATTAACTTAAATGGTGTCAAATACATGCATTACTGGAATAAATGAAGTGATGCAATATAGAAAATGAATTGGCATTTGGATGAAATATTTGGGCACAATTCTATATATTCTGAGCAATTCCATCAAATATATCTAGTAGAAACATTATGATAGCCAACTAGCATAGGTGAATTGCCTTTGGGAAGCGAGAATTAAGGTTTCTCACTTCTTTCTTGCCCCCAACATTTACTAGAGGATAACCTTGTAAACTTCAAAAGGTCAGAAGATTTGGATTTCCCATTGGCATTGATAGCAGTGTTCTCAGAGTATCAGTAATTGAAAGCAACATCTGCATTGGGAGCTGAGAGACACATTAAAGATGAACTACACATAGTGAGGAAATACATTTTTAGGAATATAAAAAGACATGGGCCCTTGGAGTTCAATAGAGTTATACTGAAAGGAACATTTTGAACACTCCATAAAAGGGGAAAAAAGATTTCTACTAACCACATGCTATAGTTAATAATTTTTCTGCCTAGAGATTTAAATATATGTTCCTCTGAACTATGTGGATATTTGAGAGATAATAAATGTATCCTGAATATTGTGAGTGATTTATTTGTGACAGATTTTCTGATGATACTACTTTAATAAATATGCCTTTCTAAAAGCTAATTGGTATTAATGGTTAATAATGAAGAAGAGATGAGATGAAGGCTGATGAGCGGCAATGATGATGACAACAATTAGTAAAAAAAAAAATAAAAGAATAAAGATTCAATATCTCAAGGGAACCACTAGCACACTGAAGGAAAAAAAAATTTCACCAATGCAAGTGGTAATTGGGAACCTTCTCTTAGAAAGGATGCTATTTATACTTATGTTGTAATAATACTATACATACAGTATTTCATTTAGCCAGTATTTTATCACCTAAAACATAGAATCTGCTACAAAAATACAAGACTATAAGTTATTTGTAAAGGTAATCTATATATTTAAATCTTTGTCATGTAAGTATTTCAATACATATACAGTATGTCTCAAACACCTTGTAGTAGTTTTAAATTTTAATAATTTAAATTTCTACCAAGACATTTGAGACACTATGTGCCTATATGAATAATTAAAATCTAGGGTAAAATGTAGTTGTCCTTCCCATAAATAATAGTTGGAATTTATATAGTACCTTAAAGTGTGCAAAATTCTTTACATCTTTTTTGCTAAACACAACTCTGAAAAAAAAAGCTCTACAAATATTATTATCATGCCATTTTACAAAGGAATAAACTGAGATGAAAGAAATATGATCTATGAATGGCATAGATATTGAGTGCTACCAAAAAAACCCCATAAAAGACAAAAACATTTCAACTAAGAATATCAGGGAAGAAGTATAATTGAAGTTTAACCTTAAAAATGGGAAGAAATTTAGGTGAAAAGATACGTTATTTCAGGTCAGGAGAATAGCATGAGAAAATAGAGTATCAAACTAGTCTCAGCAAGAGCTTTTCTCGAGAAGAGGATTAAGGGAATAATATTAAACATGTGTTGTTTGGAAGTCAGGCTAAGAAATGTAGGCTTTATGCCACAAACACTAAATGTCATGGGTATTTGTGGGCATCCAGTAATATTATTAGAGTAAGACTTGCATTCAGATACTATCTCCAAAGCTTTGTATTTCTAAGCAAGTCACTTCATATCCTTTGGCTCAGTTTCCCCATATTTAAAATAGGTACACCACACTAAAACATAAAAATGAACTGAGAAGTATAGAAAATACTTTATACTCAAAGATTTATAAAATTTGAATTTTATTTGACATAGCATCTTTCTTTTACAGAGGCTTTTATCTTGGGAATATGTATTTTAATATAATACATTACTATAACATGAATTAATAAAACATTTTTCCTAGATTTCATAACTTTATTTCAAAATAATTGGTTTTCCCTATTATTTATTTTATTTATTTAAAAATAATCTGGTAGATCCTTAGGTTTCACTAGAATTCTAAGATTGCATGAGATAAAAAAGGTCAAATTTTCTGTTTTAAGAAAATGAATCTTGTGACATGTCTTTAGATAGACAGTAGTTAGAAAAATAGGCTAATAGACTAAGTTTTTAAATATGCCTGAATGTATGGAAATTAGGATAATGGCAGTGAGAACATAAAGAAAAAAATACACATGAGAGATGAGGTCTTAGGTGTTCAGACTAGCAGTATCAATATAGATTCTCTATCAGTTACGATCATTACCCATCCTCATTTTTTCATCCTGGGAGATCTTTGTCTATGTGCTCTTATAAATAAAACTAATAAGAGCAAGCAATTACCAATAATTTTGTGTTCTTCAGGAATCTTATAAAGCAATGATTATAAATTGACCCTCTAGAAATCTGAATAATGCTCTTTTTTGTCCGAGGACCGGGTTTCTGGAGAAAACACATTGAAGATGATCTTATGCAAAGTTTTGTTTTTTTTTTTTTAATTAAGAACAAAGATAGCAAAATAAATAAATTAATTAAAAGACAGGTCCAAGGCCCTTTTAAAAATATAGAACAATAGGTTATTTTCCTTTTTTCCCTTTCAGTAATACACTTAGATTCTACCTTCCTTATATGTCTATATTCTGATTAGTTTGACTAACAAATCCCATAATGTGGTCACCTTACTAGCATCTGCACTGCTTATACCCATTGGTCTGGAATCACTTGAAATATTTTACATATATTTTAACTTCAAATTGGGCAATTGCAATTAAAAGTTATCACTTCCCAAAATTCCATATATCCATTAATTTTTATCCCTATACAAAAGCACACAAGTATAAAAACTATCTAATACAACTATCTGACTTTAGATAAGGGAATCAATCCCAAGTATTCTCTACAGTTCAATGAACCATTGCTCAATAAAAACTGTTTCAGTGAAGATTTAACATTAAAAACATGAATATCCATGTATACTTATATCACATATTACAGTGTCAAAGAAAATGACTTGCATAAGTTATCTTAATTCTATTTATCTCCAATAATTTCTTTACAATATGTTAACATTTTAACGTATTTTAGTTGTATAATGGATATCTATAAGGTGTAAATTTAATTATACTTATCACTTTGCCTAATGAATAGAAACAGAGGAAATGAGCAACCTAACTTCCAATGATCCTAATCAGCCTTCCCCTCAATACAGAGCAGCAATAATGGTTGTCAGTATAAAAATATTTTGTTTTCTGGAATTATTTTAACATGCAATTATAATCTAAGTGCTAATGGTTAGAATCATGGGAAGATAGGCTATGGAACATTTTGTAATATTTTTATTTCAAAAGTACAACGTGTTTTACAAAATGAAGCTTAAAATATGTATATTTCATTCATATATTATTTCTTGATTTCATTTGGTCACACCCTTTCAAGAAATTTTTACACTTGATTTAAATCCAAAACCTTGCTGTATGAACATTATCTACTTTAAAATTATCTCCCTGAATTGTGAAATATAACTTGTACATAAAGGCATGATCTTACCATCTATCAGTTCAAATGACATTTTTATAAATTTTCCACTGATTACATTATTCAATGTGTCCTACTCTATTAGAATTAGGATACTGCTTATGGGTAAGAATTATTTTATAGAATCAAAAGAGTTTAAACGGGCTTTAGAAGCCATGTACAACTGACAATTGGAAAAAAAGAATCCCTATAAAATGTGTTACAGCAGAATGGAAGTTTATTTTGCAGTCAGGGATATAGATTAAAATTCTGGTTTTCCTACTTGTTAGCTGTATGAGTAGAACACTCCATTAACCTTTCTGGATCTCAGCTTGCTCATTTGAGAAGGTTGGGTAAATTGATATCTCAATTCAATTCCAGGTCTACATCTATGATAGTTTTTAGGCTTTAATTGAAGATTGCCAAGCTTAGGACCTTTGAAATATGAAATACATAAAAATTAAATGCATCTTTTCCAGCTTTTACCTATGATTCTCACTTGTCCACTTGTCTGGCTAAGGAGAACAAGAAATCTTTTCAGATTGTTATCTGTTACACTCCCCAAGTTTTCTTCATGTCTGCTCTATAATAAGTTTCCTGAATTTTTTGTGTCTCTTTTTGTATGGTATAGAATTTAGACCTTAAAAATTATTTAGTGCAATCCTGGCAGTTTTTTTGCCAAAGAAATAAAAGTTCACTCTCCTCCCCAATTTAACAAAATATTTTTCAATAAAAATAATTCCACAGAACATCTGACATTAAAATAAACTATTTTAGTTAAAGGTTATGTGATTTCTCACCAACAAGAACATCTGGTGAACAACTGAAGGATGAGGTAGTTGGCATTTTGAGGGCTTGTATTGATAAAGGTAGTGAGTTTAAGATGTCTGGTTGTACCTACAATCAATGTCAAAGTTCATAGATTTAATCTAGGATTTAGATTATTATTAAATCATAGATTCTAGTTCCTAGAAAATAGCCTGGATGATCACCTAAATCAACTTCCCTATTGTACATGTAGGGGGAATTTTTTTCAGCTATAAAGCCATATTTTATGACTTCAAATCCAATAGTGTCATATATGATGATTTTTCCTAGGCATATATCTCTTGGCGGAAGATCTTACTGTGTTGCTATTTATGTCTTCAAAGGCACTTAAAATTTTAATTTCACAAAAGAAAGAGTATGTTCAGATTCCAGTGGTACCAACATTGGTCCCGGTGATCATCTACATTGCATTCTTCAGATTATTCTTTACATAATAAAGGAAATAACTCACCAGAAGATAATCTAAAGAAAGATTTGAAAGGTCTAAATTAAGGTCAATGATTTGGTGCATTAAATAAATAAATAGAAATTAGTTCACTCTGTTACACTGCAATAACTAAGTGGCATAATTACTAGTAACTATGAATTCATATTAATAGGGGGAATCTAGGTGGTGTAGTAAATAGAATATTGAGTCTAGAATCAGGGTATCTCCTCTTTCTGAGTCCAAATCTGAGCACAGAGACTTACTAACTGTATAATTGGCAAGTAATTTAACTCTGTTTGTCTTCCTTCCTCATCTGTAAAATAATATGGAGAAGGAAATGGCAAACTACTCCAGTACGTTTGCTAACCAAACCTCAAATGGGATCATGTGAAGTTGGACATGTCTGAAAATGACTGAACAACAATTAATCAGATGGAATTTTCAGAGCCATTTTTCTGATCCAAGGATGCGTGATGAAGCTTTTTTTTTTATAAAAGAAATTTGAACTAATTTAGATATGGTTATTCTCTTCAAAATGTCCCAATTAAATATTTAGGCTTATTATGTTCATAGAAACAATGTTATCATTTTTCAAATTACTTTAGAATTCACTCTTTCAAGATTAGCTACCTTTACTTTTCTATGGATTTCTTTATTTTTCAATACAGAATGGTTTAACTTAAGTAATTCAGTATAAAGCTATAGGGTTTTTTCTTTGCTTTGTTTTTTGTTTATTTGTTTATTTCTTTTGTCCAGGAAGAACAAATGACAGCCATGCATTTGAAATATTCTGCAAATTCATAAAGATTCAACAAACTCACAAAATTCTATTCCCTCATGTATAACTAATATCTTGGGGAAACATACTGTCAGATCCACTCAATTTAATTATTGCAAAAACAAAAACAAAAGAACCATCATTATCTACGGCAAAATGTTATGATTCTAGTCTAGATTTACAGAACATCACTACTGGAAAATATGAGGCTTGAATAAAGTTGTGTGACTTTGGAGAAGTCAGTTAACTTCAATGTTTAATCTCTTCATCTTCAAAATGAAAGAGTGGGACTAGATGTCTCCTGGGGTTCTTTCTAGCTCTTGATCTACATGGTCCTGAATGAAATAAATTCAACAATCATTTATTAAATACCTAGCTACATATCAAGCACTGTGCTACATTTTGGAAATGCAAAGACCATAAATTATGAGAATTACTGATGTTAAGGTATATCCATGGGTATCTATAAAAGGCAGAGAGTCTTTTCCTACAGATTATATTTTTCTCTCTTTAAATTTTCTGATTTTCTGACTTTCACCATCTCTGACTAACTTTTTACTCCTTTTCAAGTATGTCATCCCCTTTTTCGTTGCTTTCTTCTTTGAGTACATTCTCCTTCCTTTTTCTTCATTATAAATCCTCTCTTAGCTAAGATTTCCATTTGCTGAGTCCCTTTTTAACTTCCTTATTTATTCTGAGTCTATCAATACCATCCCTCAGTACTATCCAGAAAGCTGATTTGAAGTCACTATCTGCACTTAATTCTATAGCTTGGATTTTCATTCTTTGCTTCACATTTTGGTCCTGGCCTGGACCCTGGGTCTGGAGAAAAAGGAAGTTGCTTAGGGATCCAGTAATACACCGCGGCATTAGAAACAGAAAATGTTTCATCATTTCATTCTCTGTGCTTAGGTTTAGAATTATAGAATGATTGAATCACTGACCTTTATAGAACTAGAACAGATTGTAGAGATCATCTAACCCATTCTTATTTTAAAATGAGGAAACTGAGATCCAAACAGGGAAAGTGATTAATCTGGGATCAAATAGATACTACAATGATTCAACTGTATTATTAACTTAAAACTTCCAAATTTAATTACAGTATTCCTTTCACCATATATTAGCTATTTAGAAAAGGATAAATGACATGAAAGAAGGAGCCCAATCATCATAAATTGAGATAAATGTCTATAGAAAATATTAATCATAATAATCATATCTTACATTTACATAGTGCTGTTAAGTGGTAAAGGGCTATATATTCATTATCTTTTTTTCACAATAATCCTGTGAAGCAGATGTTAATAATATGCTAATTCTACAAATAATTAAAAGAAGTTATATGATTTGCTTAAGAACACACAGCTAGTAAGTGTGTAAGACAAGATTCAAAGTCAAGTAGTACAGCATCCTATCCATTATGCTGTACAACTTCTCTAAAGATAGTGTGTTCCTAATCCCTTCCACTTTCCCCTAAATGCAGTTCCTGAAGATTCTCTAATTGTGAAAAGAATAATAGAAATAAGAAGACTTGGCTTCATTGCTGTCTCTGATGGCAGAGATTTGGAAGAAAAATTTAAAGCATCACTGTACCACCTCCCTGCTCCACATATTGCCTAAGATAATAAAAAAATAGCACAATTTGTATTCATTTTTTTCAATGACAGTTTAATCTGGTTCTGGCCAAGCTTAAGAAGATTGCTGGTTGGTGACCATATGTTTAACATCTCTGATGATTTTTATTTTCTTAGGCAATATGTGGAACAGGTAGGTGATACAGTGGTTAAAGTGCTGAGTTTAAAAGCAGCGAGACTCATCTTTATGAGCTGATATCTGATCTTAGATTGTTTCTAGCTGTATGGCCCTGGTCAAGTCATTTAACTCCTTTGCCTCAGCTTCCTTATCTAAAAAAAGTTAAAGAAAGAAAAAGCAAATCGTTCCTGTACCTTTGCCAAGAAAATCTCACATGTGGTCATGAAGAATTAGACATGACTGCAAACACTTGAATAACAATAAAATCAACGTGGGGCCTGAAAGGACCTTTATATTTGGTTTAGTGACTTTGTTGCTATTTGAAACAAAAATGTCTCAGAGATCCATTCAAAATAAATCTCTAAACATATTTTTGCTCAGGGTTCATACATCTTTTTTAGAACTAATTAAGGTATACAATATGTCATGGTGTAGAATATTGTTTTATCCCTTATTTCTGATAACTTACTTTCCAGTTTTTTTAAATAGTTCCTGTCAAATAGGTAGTTATTACCCTAGTTCACAAAAAAAAATTGTTTTCCTTGTCTAATCTGATCCAATTTCACCAATCATTTTTAACCAGTGTTACATAATTTTGATGATTCTTTATTTGCATTATAAACTAAAATCTAGTGTCCAGGCAAATAGGTGTCCCATTGGAACAATAGTCAAGAATAGTCATATCTGAGATTTCAAATCCGATTTCAGATACTTTTTTGTCTTTGAGTGTCCTTGATTGAGTGCTTCTTCAATCTGGTTGCCTCAATTTCCTCTACTACAAAATGAGCTGGAGAAGAAAATGTACTTTCCCCAGTAACTTTATGTAACTCCAGTAACTTCACCAAGAAACTTTAAACATGTCCTCTATAGCCAGTTATAAAGTTACAATTAAAATGTTTTTCCCATTCCATTGCTTTTTTCCCATATTTTTCCCTTGAGATACTAGATTTTGTGTGGTTTTAAAAGAGATTTTGTCTATTTCTAAGAAACCATTAGGTAGATGGATTAAAGTAGTAATAAAAGTTTAAGCTAATTTACAGTATAATTTTAATTTTTTGTTGGTTTAGCTTACACATAAGTAATGATATTTTTCTTTTCAATTTGTTATTTTTTCTTTGTCTTTATACATCTTGACTGTTCCTTGGAAAGATGACCCACAGAAATTAAATGCATTTTGCTTATATTTAAACAAATTGTCCCTTTCTATTATTTCTTCCCAAATCCTGTTATTGATGCACAGTCATATGATTCATGTTGGTGGCTACATTTGCCATTGTATTACTGAAGCTAGATATTATCTCAAACAGTTTCTTTGATGATTCTCTGCTACTTTTCTAAGTCAATCCTGATTTTTTTCATCTAATGGCATAATTTCTTTTCTAATAGGATAATTTATATCTTTAATTTTTCTCTTTTGCAATATTTCCATAGTTAGAATTTTTAGGATCATGTTAAATAGTAGTAGTTACTATTCCTTATCCTCAGAATACAAAAATAACACCACAATGTTGTGTTCAAAATATCATTTAACTCAGTGTGGTTGATCAGATCAAGGAAAACTGTATCATAGGACAGGGACAAATTGTTCAACTGAATACCTGGGATAGAGATGTCTCTATATTTATATACCCTATATTTCTTTTCAGCTACTGAAATTCTGTTTTTCTCATACACCAAAGCAATGTTCTTCATGAAGATATGAAACATTTTATCATCCTATGCCAATGTCACCTATATCTTGCCATCAATATCAAAGTACTTCAGAGATATCCTGAAACTGTCCTTTATTGTTTCTTCTGACATGAATGGGAGTGCTTATGTTGTAATAGTTACCCATTTTTTATTGTTCAGAAGTCTTTTTGCCACATTTCATCTATTTTTCTCTACATGATTCTTTTTTCTTTTGTAATGATTTTAGGTTTATTTGTTAATTTCATTTTTACAAAATTATATATTAAATCATTAATTCTTTTTCAATTTTGTTAATGTATGTTTTCAAAAACATATTTTACTCTGAGGATTATTTAACTGTATCTTAAAAATTTAGTTATGATGCCTTATTTTTATTATTTTCTATCCTGTAGTTTTTCTTTTTCTTTTTCTTTTTTTGATTTAGTCATTACTACAAATTAGGCATTATGCTTTTGGAAAAAATACATAATTTACAGAGCATTGAGGGGGACAGCATTGAAGCTAATGAAGAGCTATTAAGATGTTTTAATTTCCATCAGAATTTGGTTCAAGGAAGCAGGGATATTTAATTTAAAGGAACACATACTTATGTAGAATATATTAGGTGCATTTAAGTAATCATAGAGCTATCATGGTAAAAAAGGAGGCACTTGTTCTGCTTGGAAGAATTAGGAACAATGGGTAGAGTTCTTTTAAATGCAACAAATGTTTTACAAAGAGTCAAATTTAGGCCTACTAAAAAGAAAATAACTTCTTATCAGTTGAAGCTAATAAAAATACAATTGGCTCTCTCAGGAGTTTGTTGGGTTCTCTGTTAATGAATATCTTCAATAAGAGATGGCTAACCATGTATTGAGACTGTTATTGTCACATGTAGGCTGAAAAAGTTGCCCACTGGGGGCCATTCTTAAGATGTGACTTTGATTCAGGAAGCTATAATAGCAGTTAGAAGAATGGGAAACCAATTATCACTCCCATTTATTTATAACTTTAAATTATATGAAGAGGTCTCCCAACAAAAAAAAAATTGTAAAAGAGGTAGTACAAATATTATAATTCTCATTTAAATAGAAAAAATATCAGAGATTTATAGTAATTAATTGACTCCTCTAACAGCATATAGCTAATGAGTAACATATTTGATAGTTAAGGAAGGTCAAGAATAGTAGGAAAGAGGAATTGGTTCAAATATGGCACATAAGCTGTCTATATCCAATTACTTATTCAAGTTTTAAAAAAATGGACAGCTCTGGTTTGCAGATGACAAAGCATGCAAACACGTTTTTCTTTTTCTTTTTTTCCCAGAGATGTTTTCTAAACCTAGCTAAAGTTATTTAAAATGCATTAGAATTACAGTGTTGGGGACTGGAATTTTCTAAATCCTTTTTTTAGGATTGATTTACATGAAGCAGCAATAAAGAAACAATTAAACATTTCAACTCTAAGAACGCAACAGTAATTTTATATTAAAGATGCACGTATCTACCATTATCTTTGACATCTTACTCATTAGTCACATTGAAACTTATATTCTACAAATAGGCATCATGCTTTGAAAATGATGAGGTAATAGCCTAGGATAAGAGTCATCAGTTAAATTGTTAGGCAAACATCTGTGAAGATGAATACTACAAAGACTGCAAAGTGAAATGCTCAGTATATGTTTTTTTTTTTCCTCTCAGAAATTAGATGTAAGTCTCTGAAATCCTGAGGCAAACTAAACTTTATAAGATCTAGAGAATTCACTGATCATTACAAAACCATTCTTGTCTTAAATGTTTCTTTTTATTTTGCTTTCTCTGGTAAGGTTCAAGTTTTTGCTTTATTTTTGTTTTGTTTTATGTTTTTTCCCCAGAAAAGACAATTAATTTCATTATCTATATTAATCTAGATTTCTTGTGCAATGTTAAGATGAGAATCACTAAATAATACTGAACTATTAAGTATTTAATGAGATTATATATAACTGCTCTCATCAGACCAGAGGGTTGTGTTCCGTTTAAAATACCACATTTTTAGGAAGCACATTCATTATAAAGGTAATTTAGAGGAAAGCACTATAAAATGTTGAATGACCTCAAAAAATATCATGTTACACAAGGACCTAAGGATATTTAGCATAGACAACTCAATAGGATTAAGGGTGGAGAAAGTAATTGTTTTCAAATATTTAAAGAGCTATCTTTCAAGGGAAGAACTTTGTTATGTTTTTGGGGGGTGATCCCAGAGGGCAGAACTAGAAACAGTAGGTAGATGCTGCAAAGAGGCCAAATCAAGTTGCAAAGATTTGAGTAATACTCAGAGACACTGCAAAGTAGACGAGGCTGCCTCTGGGAATATGGTGATCTATAAGGTGAATCTGGATAACTATTGTTTTGTAGAAGTGATTACTTTTCAGGTGTAAATTAGGCTTGTAACTTCTTGAGTCCCTTCCATATTCAGAGCCCTGAATTGGCCTAATTGATAAACATTTTGTTAAAACTGTCTAATCCATATGTATACATATATTCTATTTGTCAAGTATTTTAACATAATTAACATGTAGCGGATTTCCTGCCATCTAGGGGAGGGGTGAGGACTAGGTGGGGGGGGGGGGAATTTGTGACAGAAAGCTTTGTAAAGATCAATGTTGAAGAATTACCCATACATATGTTTTGCAAATAAAAAGCTTTAATAAAGAAAATAAAATAAAATTGTCTAATCCATTATATCTAGCCAGCCTCAGAATTCACATCCTATTAACCCAATGAACATCAAAGACCAAAATTGTACTATATAAATTACCTACCCTTTATTTTCCATCTTTTTACCATGGAAAAAAAATAATAATAATTAAATCAACATTATGACAGTTGCTGGACAAGAATAGTTTTACTGCATTATTATCTTACTTATGAATGCGTTGATGATATTTGTGACATCCCTGTAGCACTTTCCTTTGCTAGATACCATTCACTTATGCAGCTAAGTGGCACAGTACAGAGCATGGTCTTCCAGTCAAACCCAGCCTTACTGATTATACGGCTATAAGTAAGTCACTTAATATCTATTTGACTTTGTTTATTCAGCTATGAAATGAGGATAATAATAGTACCTACCTCCCGGGATTGCTGTCAGGATTAAAAGAAGCACTTATATGCACTCAGTACAGTTCCTGTCACTTAGTAGGCACTTAATAAACCCTTGCTGTTTTTTATTCCTGGTTTTTTTGTTCTATCATCCTATTGCTTGTTAAGGATAGAGAAAATCCAATTTTTGCATTTATACCCTTAACATCTAAAAATGTAGGTTTAATGTCAGGGTGACCAAAAAAAAGATATTCTTATATTCAAACATGTCCAAAAATAGAATTGGTTATTTTGAGAGGTAGTAAATTCTTTGTCATTAAAGTTTTGTGCAGATGCTAGATGACCACTTATAGATGCTGCATTATATTTAGTAGTTACTCAATAAATATGTGTTGCTTCTTCATTCATTTAAATATCTATGATTGTGCAAGAGGCCAGAATTCAGAAAATTTCATTCCCAAAGTTACCATGACACTTTGCAGTTTCTCTGTGACAAATATTGTTTCAGATAAGCTAGCAAGGAAATGTAGGAATGGCATCAAACTCTAATTGGATAAAACTTATTCAGGCCACCATTAAGCAAAAACTATAAAAGAAGAAGCTAATAAGTAGTGTCTCTGTCTCTAGCTTGGCAACCTCTTCCAATTATTTTAAGAAAAGATTTAGTCTGTTAAAAGAGATGCAAACAGCCTCTAGATATCAAGTGTGTTGCCTAAAGTTACACAGGTACTAAGTAATTGTTTGGGGTATCAATCCAAAACCTATGATATGGAAATGCAAAGATTATTCACTTGTATCATTATAAGGTATATTGCAAAGGAGAAATGAAATGGCAATCCATTGAACTGGGAACATGTCAGAAATTCTAGTCACTAAATCTAATCTGAAAATAATTTGGGGTGAACTAAGGTAAAATATTTATATCTATATAGCTATATAATTTTATCTCTACATTTATCTATATGGATCTCTCTATTGATCAATCTATTAATCAATGTATCTAATCTATCTGTCTAGTGTTTATTTAGTTTACAGGAAGTTTTCTCTAATGCCTCCTAATTATAGTGTCTTTAAAAGTTTATTGTATCTATGCATAAGTTAAATAGTTAAAAATACCAATTTTATAAATTGTTTATATTTATTCCTCACAAGAACTTATAGTTTAAGTTTTTCTTGTTGGAAGCATCTAACATTTACAAAGGGCAAACTAGAAGATGAGTTCTAGTCAATCAACTCAATGAGCTTTTTTCTATTTGTTTACTTAATATTTTCCCATTTACATTCAAAACAATGTTTTTTACATTTGTTTTTAAATTTTTTGACTTCTAGGTTTTCTCCTTTTTCCCCACTCAAAATTAAGAAACCACATGTGAATTTATGCTAAAGATTTCCATAGATGCATAACATTATAAAATTCAAAGTCAGATTGTGAAAGGAAGCATAGATCTCCCACCCTAATGAAAATTAAAACCCTCAAGAAAAAATAAGCTAAAAATAAAGAGAGAAATAGAGAGTTACAGAAAGCTTCAATCTATATTTAGGCTTTCTCAATTCCTTCTCTGGGTATTGAGAAGATTTTTCATCATAAATCCTTCTGAGTATTTGTGGATATTAGTACCTCTGAGAATAACAAAGTCATGTATAGCTAGCTGGTCATCACAGAACATTGCTATTACTTTATATATAATATATTTCACTTTGTATATGAAACTTTCCAGGGATTTTTGTTTGTTTGTTTGTCTGTTTTCCTGAGAGCATCCTGGTCATCATTTTTCAGAGAACAATAATATTCCATTAAAGAAACTTGGTTTGAAAATTTTTTACAATTACTATTGCTCACTGCATTCCCTTCCCCCCACCTCTCCACCATTTACTGTCCCTCTCTTTTCACTGTGACCTTCAAATGTGTTTTAGTAATGGCCATTCCCTCTCCCAGTATGTCTTTTTTTTTTTAAATCTCCCTCTCCCTCTTTTTACTTCCTATTCCCCTTCTATTTCCTGCAGGGTAAGATAGATATTTATACCCCTACTGAGTATGTAAGTTACTTTCTACTTGAGCCAATTCTGATGAGAATAAGATTCACTCACTTTCTCTCTCCTCCCCCTCTTCTCCTTCACTGTACAAGCTTTTTCTTGTCTCTTTTTTATGTCAGATAATTTACACCATTGCACTTCTCCCTTTCCCTTTCTCCCAATACATTCCTCTCTCACCCTTTAATTTGATCATTAAAAAAAGGTATTATCCTTTCACATTCAATATGCATCCATACCCTCTGTCTATATATACACTTTCTAATAGTCATAATAATGATAATGTTCTGAGTTCCAAGTAACATCCTCCCATGTATGAATATATACAAATAAACCTTATTAAGTCCTTTATGATATCACTTTCCTGATTATCTCTGTGTGTTTCTCTAGAATCATGTATTTGAAAATCAAATTTTCCTTTTAGGTCTGGTCTTTTCATCATAAATGTTTGAAAATCCTCTGTTTCATTGAATGACCACCTTTTTCTCTGAATATACTCTGGTTTGCTGAATAGATGGTTCTTGATTGCAATCCTAGCTCCATTGCTCTCTGGAATATCATATTCCCAG
Source organism: Myrmecobius fasciatus (assembly GCA_023553655.1). Taxonomy (NCBI): domain Eukaryota; kingdom Metazoa; phylum Chordata; class Mammalia; order Dasyuromorphia; family Myrmecobiidae; genus Myrmecobius; species Myrmecobius fasciatus. The sequence goes on along the minus strand of JAJPUD010009190.1, from coordinate 2,749 downwards.
CCCTTTAGTCCTTTAAAAATCAAAGTAGCTTAATCTTGTATTATCTTGAGTGTGACTCCATTATTCTTGAATTGTTTCTTTCTGGAGGCTTGCAATATTTGCTCCTTGACTTAGGAGTTCCACAATTTGGCCATAATATTTCTTGGAGTTTTTATTTCGGGATCTCTTTCAGGAGTTGATTGGTGAATTATTTCAATTTCCATTTTATCCTGTAGTTCTAGAATATCAGAAGTATTCTTTGATAATTTCTTGAAAGATGATGTTAGGGCTCTTTTTTTGATCATGCTTTCAGGCCCACCAATAACTTTCAAATTATCTCTCCTGCATTTATTTTCCAGGTCAGTTATTTTTCCAATGACACATTTCATATTTTTTTTCTGTTTTGCTTTATTGTTTCTTGATTTCTTACAAAGTCATTGGCTTCCATTTGCTCAATTCTATTTTTTAAGGAATTGTTTTCCTCAGTGAGTTTTTGTACCTCTTTTCCAAACTCCTTTAAGACATTCTTCTCCTCATTATTTTTTTAAATTTCCTTTTGCAATTCTTTCTCAATTTGTTCCCCAATTTTTCCTCTATTTCTTTTACTTGGTTTTTTGAGCTCTTCCATGGCCTGAGCCCAATTCTTATTTTTCTTGGAGACCTTGTATGTAGGAGCATTGCTTTGTTATATTCTTTGGTGGGTTTTTTGAGATTCCTTGTCATTAGGGTATTTTACTATGGTCAGAAACTTTTTTTGTCTTCTGCTCATTTTTCTAACTTATTACTATGTTTTAACAAAGTAATAAGTAGGGCTCTGTATTTAGGGTGGAGGGTGCACCCCAAGCTTCGGAGATTTTGGGCAGGTGTTTTCAGAAATACTTCTAGGAACTTGACCATAAGCACTCTTTTCTGCCCTGAAGTTGTTAGTAGTATCCCTGCCCCACTGTAGCTGTAAAATTTGGGGTGCTGGCCAGGGCTGGGGCTCTGCTTACCAGGTCTGTGCTAGGACTACACACCAGACTCCCACCTCATTGCCACAGACCTTCTCCACTGACCTTCTAAGTCCTCCCTGGTGTCCCTGAGCTGAGAGTCCCAGAAGCTGCCAGCACTGTTGCTGCTGATTCAGAGGTCAGGCCAGAGCTGGGACTGGGACTGCATTGGTGTGTTCTCCCCAGGGCTTCCCACCCTGTTGTCATAGACCTTTTCTGATGAGCTTCCAAGCTACCATTGGCTAGAAAATGTTCAACTCCATCTTTTTGGGTGTTCTGATGCTCTAAAATTTGTTTAGAGTCATTATTTCAAGGAATTTGGAGCAGTTTGGGGGAGAGGCTGGGCAAGTTACTGCCTTTACTATGGCATCTTGGCTTTGCTTGCCAATTCTTGTACCTATAATCTGTAAATTATTTTCTAGACATCTCAAATACAATTTATTTATATTTGTTTGTTTCTTTTCCCTTACATTAGATAATAAGTTTTTGTAGGACAGAACTTATCTTTTATCTTATTAAAAATGAAAAGTTGAAGAGATAAAATTCTGCATAATTAATACTTTTATTAGTTGTGATTAGCAGATAATTAATAAAATTATCAATTAATTGCCCATAAATTGTTTTCCAAACTTTTTCATTAGTCAAAATGTGTTTTTTTAATCTCCAAGCTTTATCATACTACTTCACACAGAGTGGCATGTAATAAGTGCTTATTGACTAATTAATTGATTTATACATAGAGTCCCTTTGTCTTCTTTGATATGCATAAGAGTTCTATCCTTATTAGTCTCATCGAATTTTGAGTTAAAAATGAACTTAAGGTCACTTAGTCAAATCTCTATATTTTTTAGATGTGGAAACAGAATCCTAAGTATTTATATAACTTGTCCAAAATTACTTAGGTAGTAAGTAACAGAGTTGGAATTTGAACCCAGGAAATTTAATAATTTAAAACATACTTAAATAAATGCCTCCTACTTTTCAAATTGTGTATTAGGTGTTATATGTAGTCAGATAAAAATAAAATAATTTCTGACATGAAGGACTTAACATCTTAATGAAAGAAACAAACATATACATATAAAGTAATGCAACAGATGTATATATATATGTGTGTGTGTGTATGTATATTACTCTATGTCTGTATATTCATATATATACATATATATATGAATATACAGAGACATAGAGTCAGAGATATAGAGAGAGAGATACAGAGAAGCAGGGAGAAAAGTGAGAGTAGAAAACAATAGAAGAGAAGGATGAGAGATAGAGCATGAAGAGACTAAAGAGTGATGTAGAGGAGGAGAGAAAAGAGGAAGGGGGAGACAGAAGTGGAAAAGGAGAGGAAAGAAAAGGACAAAGGAAGGAAGAGGGAAAGAAATAAATAAAGAAAACTTTGAGGTATCCTTTCATGCCGATCATATTGGTGAATATGAAAGAAAGAAAAATGTCAAATTTGGGATGGATGTGAAAAAAATTGGGTCGCTAGAGTATTGTTAGTAGAGATGTGAATTGATCCCACCATTCTGGGGAACAATTATGAACTATATCTAAAGATGTATAAAATTGTGCATAGCATTTGAGCCAGCAACAAAATTAAGTCTGTATCCCAATGACACAGAGAGAAAGAAAAGAAAAGAAAGAAAGAAAGAAAGAAAGAAAGAAAGAAAGAAAGAAAGAAAGAAAGAAAGAAGGAAGGAAGGAAGGAAGGAAGGAAGGAAGGAAGGAAGGAAGGAAGGAAGGAAGGAAGGAAGGAAGGAAGGAAGGAAGGAAGGTTA
>JAJPUD010009189.1:61237-78113 GCA_023553655.1 Myrmecobius fasciatus | reverse complement strand
GATTACTCCTTAAACAAGGCAACCTGTCCACAATCAGGGCAGAGTATCCCGAGTGCCTCAGATAAACTCCAGGTATTTGGAGTTTGGAGTGTGGAGTTTCTGCCAAGATGAGCTGAGCTGAGTCCCACCCTCATTTCCGGCCTACACCCAAGTTCACAGTTTATCCCTCTGTCCGAGTTAGACAAACCTGATATGAAGTTCTTCAGAAAGCAGTGTCCAAATATTTCTGGATTCGTTGACTTGAAGATCAGTTCAGAGGCTTATTTTATTGTTGGTTTGAGAGACCAGAGGAGGATGCAGAGAGTCACTTTTTCACTCTGCCATCTTCGGTAAGGTTTTTTTAAGTGTCCCATTCCAGCACTTATAATGGCCAAATGGATATTGCAGCTTCTTCTATCTTAGGTGGCTGGAAGAAACTACTTCAGAGGACCCATGTTGACAAATGAGAAGCTGACTTGCATCAGAACACTTATTCCCATTGTCAAGTGACACATGCTAAGATTTAGTATAACTTCACATATGTTGATAATTTTGCGTTAGGGCTAAGTTACCTGAATCTCCCTTGAAGTCAAAGGTAGCGGGTATGTGCTTAACTAGTCCTGACATTAACTGGTGTCAATGCCATCAGAATGTGACTTAAAGGAATAGGAAGAAAGTTTCCAGTTCTAAAATGACCTTGTTAAGCTGAATCCAGAAAATGCAGAAGAACAAAGGAAGTGGTCTAGACTAGCCCTAGTCCTAGAGTCACTCAAGGCTTCAGCTTTCATTCCAGAAAGACACACAAGGATTTATGGGGGTGAGGTGATGTTAGAACAGGGCTTATGACCTAACCTCACTCCATAAAACTGCCTGAAGGACAGGATCAACTTAATAAAACAAAATAAGAGTTTTAAAGGCAGATCCTAAGCTCTTTCACAACACACCGCTGGGGAGTCTCTCAAAGATTCTGCTTTTTCATTTTGTCCCTTTAGGTATCAACATGCACTCAAGGTCTGTGGCTTACAACAGGACTTGAAAAATCTTCCTTATGGAGATTTGACTGAGGTGAGCATTGCTGTTGATATGTCTTCACACAGGAGCCACCACAAACATCTCTTCTCTAAGATCCTTTAGACTTAATGGGGACCCACTCTAGTTGAAGAATCTCTGAGGGGCAACAAGAATCACGATAAAGTCTAAGTACCTCAGCCGGACTTTGCCTCTTACTGTTGTGATCAAACCAAATCTCAAAGGCTAAGAACAAGGCACTAAATCAAGCCAAACTTCTTGGGACATCAGTAGGTATGGTTTTTGGCCACTGTGGTCAGTTAGGCTTTAGTGAAGGGAAAAGCAGTTTGCTGGTCGAGGCTCGTAGCAGATGAGTTTTCCACAAGAACAGAATCAGGGCCTGGTTTCAGTTCTTTTAAGTTTGGCATTCATGCTATTCTGTTCTACAGGAGTAGCAGGAAGAAATGATGGCTGCTCTGCTACCGCCAAGGTGGAGGAGGGGACTGGGCTGGGCTCCCGTGCCAGATAAAACGCCCCTGTTAAGAATCTGAAGTAGCAGGCTGAGAAGGCACTGCAAATAGAGAGGGGAGGGCCACTCGGGCATGATGCTCCTCCTCTCTTGCAGATTGGGGAGCGGGGCCTCAACCTCTCTGGGGGCCAGAAGCAGAGGATCAGCTTGGCCCGCGCTGTCTACGCCGATCGTGAGGTCTACCTGCTGGATGACCCGCTCTCAGCGGTGGATGCCCATGTTGGGAAGCAAATATTTGAAGAGTGCATCAAGAAGGCACTCAAAGGGAAGACCATGGTGCTGGTGACTCACCAGCTGCAGGTAATGGGAGGGAATCAAAGTGTTCCATGTGGCCAGTCCCAGGGGACACTGTCTGACTCTGTACCACTGACCATTTGTGAAGTGAGAACAATAGGTTATTCAGAAGAAAACACCCATGGAGAGAATACTTTGAAATTTACAAAGCACCTTCGTCACAACCACACAGAGGCAGGCAGGCAGCATAAGGATAATTATATCTGTTTCATTGACAAAGCAATTGAAGCTCAGAGTAATTGAGATGTTCAAGGTCCATCTAGGTCTCCTGACTACAAGTCCTAGGCTCTTTCCACTCCATCACACCAAACTGAGGCTGTACAAACCCTGGGGACATGCAGAAAGTAGACCACAGCCTGGAGGAAGATTACATGTCCACTATTCAAAGTGAGTTCTGTATTTAAATCTCCTGTGCATATTTATTCTTTGTGTGTGTGGCTACCATAGTTACTCCATGGCTCTGCCTTCTTATCTAAGTCGTCATGTGACTGTGGACAAATTCTCTGGGCCTATGCTTTTCCCCCTTAAAAATGAGGAGATTGAACTTTAAGATCTCTAAGATACCTTATTCTGGCTCTAAAAAATTGTGAACGTCCTTTTCCCACTCTCCCCACACATTTTACTCCTTGCCTATAAGAAAATGCAATAAACCACCAGATGGCACTGGGAGAATGAGCTCCATTTCCAAGTATCTGTCTTGAGGAGAAAGAAAAAAAGGATAGGAGAGAACAAGAGAAATCTTCTGCCTTTATGTTTATGGGTTTGATGGATTTTTTAATATAAGTAGAAACAGGTGCAATGACTGTGGTAAATCAGCCAAAGAAATCTGATGTGGTGATTGTAAAATAAGTTTACAAAATAAAATATAGCACACACTTGTTAGCAACAGAAGGGTTTCACTTATTTAAAAACATTATATCAAGTCCCTACCAATGTATATATATCTATATCAGGCCATTCCAAATGATGCATGAATTCAAAAGCTAAAAGTATTTAACTAAAACAGAATAGGAAAGTAAATAGCAAAGAATTGACTAAGTTAGTAAATGATTTTTTTTTCCAGGAAGGCATTCTCAAGCTGCCATATAATCTTTCTGCATTCCCAACATAATATGAGGAGAATAGCAGATAGAGCTCTGGGGCTGGAATCAGGAGGAACTAGAATTCAAATTCGATCTTATATACTTTGTTGACACTGGGCAAGTCACTTAACCCTGACTGCCTTCCCCACCAAAAAAAAAAAAAAAAAAATCCCAAACCACTCAGCCTATTCTTCAGACTCAGCATGACAAAGACTGACCTCTGAGCAATGGACAAAACACTGAAGTTTCTCATGATCATGGTAAAATCGGCTTGCATTGATCAAATTCACCAAGCTTGTTTTTTTTCCCCCACATCACTCAATGAAAAACCTATAATCCATTAGGCATGATGATAGGTACCAGGGACACAAAAGACAAAAACATAAATCCCTCAGGGTGTTTACTTTTTATTGCTGTGACTGCCCTGTGGCAATGTAGAATAATAAATAGTTAGCTTTGGAATCAGAATTCTAGCTTTGTCACTTAATAATTGTGTAAAAACAGAAAAATAATTTAACTTCTTTGGGCCTCAATTTTTTCATCTATAAAATGAATCTGGATTGAACCAGATGATCTCTAAGGTCCTGAAATTTTTCTTTTGCTCTCATATCTCTATGTGTGTCCTCCTGCCACCCACAACAGGTTTTGTTTTTTGTTTGTTTTGTTTTTTTGCATGAGACTCATTGAGTATACTAATTAAGAGCTTCCCTTCGGACTAGTGCTCAACTTCTTGGGAAATGTTCAGAAAATTTCCTCCAATGAATGAAGCCTCCTTGGCCCCAAACATTTTTGTTTTCTATAAGAACAACTAGGACCCTAGAAAGACCCTCTGAGATTAATTAGTATGATCTCTTTTTTGAACATATGAATAGTCTGAGCTAGAGAGAGGTAACAAAGTACCAAGCTGAGATCTTGGACCCAAACCTCTGCCTCCAAATCTTGACCTCTTTTCACCAAATCCATTGGACTGATTGAAATTGAGGTTACTCAACAGAAATGCTTTTTTAATTGTCCCTTAGAGCTAAGGCATGTGCTTTGACAAAAATTAGAAAGAGCTTCAGTTTGAGAGTCAGCAGATTTTAGTCAATTCAATTCAACTGTTCAATTTCAATAAATGCTCATTAAGTATCCAAGAAGTAGTCACTATGTTAGGTGCTAGTGATAGATTTTTAAAACAACAACAAACCAGTTCATGCGTTGAAGCTTAGGGTCCACTGGGGGAAACAACAGGTACACAAACTATACACTGGTAAGTAAGTATACACCAAACTCTTACAAAATAAGTTCAGGACAAGGAGGGGGCAAGATTAATATCTTGAACAAGGGAAAGGAGGGAATCAGGAAAGGGGGCTCTTACATTTGGGGCTTAGATTAAGTACTGAAGGGAGTTAGGGAAGGGATTTCAAGAGTCAGAAGGAAGGAGAGAAAAAATTGTCATTTTCACTAAAATGTAAAATCTAGATAGGTTGAAGCTAGACTATGAAGGGCTCTAAATACCAAACAAAAGACTATATTTTATCCTAGGGCCTCAAGAATGGTACTACTGAATTATCTTGCGCAGTTTGGTTTCATAGCCAGACTTGAATTTTAGTCCTGTCTCTGACCTCGGATATCTTCTTTTTCCTTTGAAAATCAGTTTTCCTTAATATGGTGGCTAGGTGGTTCAGTGTATAAAGTGCTGGACCTGGAGTCAGGAAGACTTCATCTTGCTGAGTTCAAATCTGCTCTCAAGGTATTTATTAGCTGTGTGACCCTGGGCAGGTTGTTTAAATCTAAACCTGTTTGCTTCAGTTCCTCATCTGTAAAATGATCTGGAGAAGGAAACAGCAAACCATCCTAATATCTGTATCAAGAAAACCTTTTGCATCACAAAGTTGGGACGCAACTGAACAACAAAATTCTACAACTTATAAATTGTAGAAAAAAAATTACCCACCCTATCTCATTGAGTTATTGTGAAATGATATAATAAACAAAAATGTACTCTGTAATTGTTAGGTGCTGGTATTTTCACAAGACTTAAGACTGGTCTTATGTAAACCTTGAGAGGTAGTGCCATTCTCTTCATTAAATGGAGTTATCAAGAAAGTCTAGGCATTTGGTGTTCTCCTTGGGAAAACCACTTTCTTTGCCCACTGTGCCTGTTCAAAGATCACCACAAATACAATAAAGACTTGGCCAAATGAAGTTCAAGGTTTCAAGACTCCTTTTATTGGAGTTCACTAGTCCTGCCTCCCCAAGATAGCAGATAAGAAATAACATTCCTTATCAGGCATCTCAAAGAGTGTGCAAATTTTAACTTGAATATCAGGCTAGTGTAGGTCTCTGATAAACACTTTTTAGTTCATTAGCAAAGTTGCCTTTATAGTACCTAAAAAAAAAGATTTTAAAAGAAGAAACCCCCTTTTTTCAGATGGATTACATCTCACCCACTGTAAGAACAGATTTGCTGAGTCTTATTTCAGAATCAAAGAAAACACTGTCAAATCTAGTTCTTTGGGACAAAGGATAATAATGGAAATAAGTATTTATTGAGATAAAGTGCTTATAATCCTAATTTGGATGTTACTGTAATAGTCTAATTATATATTTGAATCTATATACGAATTTAACTTGTAACAATTTTGGAGGCCCCACTAACAACAGAGAATGTAATAATGTATTGTGGGTATGGATGATGATAATGAGTGATGAAAGTGATAATGATGATGATATTGCTACAGATAATTAATCAATAAACATTAATTAAGCATCCATAATATAACAGACATACTAAATACTGGGGATTTAGAGGCAAAAAGACAATTACTGACCCCAAGGCAGTGATTTTTCTTAGTTTTTTTATTTTTTCCAAATAAAGTAAAAATAGTTTTGTAAAAATTTGTGTTCCAAATTTTTTTCTCCTTCCATCCTTTACCTCCCTGCTCTCCAATTCAGCAATCTGATATGTTATATACATATACAATCCTTTTAAACATGGTTCCATATTTGTCATGTTGTACAAGAAAAATTAGATCAAAAGGGGAAAAAACGTAAGAAAGAAAAAAGCAAAGAAGTGAAAATAGGATGCTTTGATCCACATTCAGCCTCCATTTTCTATCCCAAGCCTACTGAAATTGCATTGTTGAGACATAGTTGACCATCACATAATCTTGCTGTTACTGTGTACAATATTCTCTTTGTTCTGCTCACTCAGCATCATGTAAGTCTTTCCAGGCTTTTCTGAAATCGTCCTGCTCATTATTTCTTATAGTACAAAAATTCCATTACATTCATATACCACATCTTGTTCAACTATTCCCCAATTGATGGACATCCACTCAATTTCTAATTCCTTGCCACTACAAAAAGAGGACCTTATATAACTCTAATGGAGGAGACAATATACAAATTTATAACCAAGAAAGCCTTATACAGGATAAATAGAAATAATGAACAAAGGGAAAGAACTGAAATTAAAGGGAGGGTTGGATAAATGTTATAATTAGTTCAAAGTAGAACATTTTATAGGTATCTTTATTGAACATTTTATAGGACTTGAGAGATGGAAGGGGCCTTAGAGATCTAGTCTCTTTTATTCCACAGGGGAAGAAAAAAGCTCAGAGAACTTAAGTAGTTTATTCAAAATCAATCAGATACTCAGTAGGAGATCTGAGATTTGAACCCAATGATTATAAATTCAGTGCTGGTTCTATTACCTCATACTAGCTCAAAATTTGTAGGTTTTATTAATTTTCATTTTCCAAGTCAATATGCTTACTAAATCATTACTATCTTTTCCATTGGGGTGGTTATATTGTTTGTGATTATAAATATTACTAATAATAACTGACACATATGCTTTTAAATTTTGCGAAGTATTTTACCTATAATTGCTCATCAAAACCTTTCAATAACCTTATGAGAAACAGATGACTATAGGTATTATTAATTTCCCATTTTACAGGTGAGAAAACTCAGTTTCAGAAAGGGTAAGTGACTTGCCTATGGTCACATAGCTAGTTAGTACAAGAAGTGGGATCATCTTGATTTCAAATCCCAGTCTCTCTGCTATGTTATGTTGTCTTTCAATAAGCCTATTTGACCATTTTTGTATTTATGGCATTTTTATGTCCCAAATTAAGGGGGACAAGGAAAGATGCTTGGCCTATGGGACAGAATATTTAACCCTGTCTTTTTCTTTGACTGAGTGTCTTTCCAATGTATCATATTGTAGAATGATTTTGCATTTCTGCAGTTTTTAGAATTTTGTGATGAAGTCATCTTATTAGAAGATGGGGAGATTTATGAAAAAGGAACTCATAAAGAACTTATGCAGAAACGGGGACAATATGCAAGGATGATTCACAACTTTCGGGGATTGCAATTCAAGGTAATTTGGAATCTTTCCAAACAGGTATTTGGGAGGAACTACTTGTGTATTTCTTTCTTTCTTTTGGGGTAAGTGACTTGTGCAGGATCAACAGCTAGGAAGTATTAAGTGTCTGAGGCCAGATTTGAATTCAGATCCTCCTGACTTCAGTGATGGTACTCTATCCATTTCACCACCTAGCTGTCCCTTGTGTATTTTATTTCTTTGGCTAATTTCAGGAGGAATTTTATTTTGTTCTCAGGATCCTGAAAACATTTACAATAAAGCAATGATGGAAGCCCAAAAGGAGAACCACGGGGATCAAGCTTGCAAGGGAGAGAAAAATGCTGGTACAATCAGAATTATGGTCTCAACTCTCTTATTGCTCATGGCTAGTGAATGGCTCCATAGCTGTCTTTATTTCTAATCCTAGCTTTGACTCCACATGATGAAAAAGATGAAGGAAAAGAATCCGAGACAGATCTAGATCCTCTAGACACAAAAGGTATGGTTTCATCCATTATAATAAACACTTATAGAGAGTTTTAAGGCTTGCAAAGTAAGATCCTGACAATAGTCCTGTGAGACAAGTGCTAAAGACATTATTTTTATATTACAGATATGGAAAATTGGCTAAGGGAGGTTTGGTGACATTTCATGTCATCTAGTTTTTGAGATAGGACCTAAACCCAGGTCTTCCTGATTCCAAGACACATTGCACCAATCATTCATCTATGCATTCACTATTTTTAACCGTTATCTATGGTAACTGATAACTCAATATAGTTGCCCATAATAATCACTTTATATAGTTCAGGAAGTGCTTTTTTTGACAATAGCCCAGTGACTTAGTGCAAGACTTATTCTCATTCCTATTTTACAGATAAGGACTATGTAGCCAGGAGAGATTTCATGATTTCCCCACAATTACACAGCTGATAAATGGTAAAATCCAGTCTCAAACTGACCTCTCTTGACTCCAGGTTCTATTACATACACTCAACTGTTGAGCCTCAGGGATGCCCAACCCTATGCTAAGCACTGTGGGTTGAAGAGATACCAGATCTTGTCCTTGAGTTGGGAGTCCTAATTCAGCAGACCCATGAAAAACAATAAGAAGAAAAGCAAAGTTCATTTAGCATCAGTCAAAGTGTATAGGAGATGCCAAGGCCACAAAAGGCTGAAGTTGTCTCCCCTGGCCACCCCACTCAGCTTGATTAGGGAGTAATAACCACCTGACTCTCCAGACCCTAAGGTCGGTGTGTTTGCCACCACACCATGCACCTTTGGTAGATTGAGGAGTAACAAATCCTTAAAAAGGGATAAGATGAAGGATGATTTTTCAAAGTTGGGGTTTTATGTCTCAGATAAACCATAAACTGTAAAACTAAATAGAAAGTATGTGACAGACATGAGGCTGAGGAAAGGGAAATCACTTTGTTGCCTTTGATTGTTCCAGAGCCTCAGAGTAGGAACCATCTGTTTTTTGCCACACAATGGAGGGAAAGATGGGGAAGATGGTTCTAAAGAGGGCCTGAAATGACAGATTCAACAAAGTTGGCAGAAAATGAATTAGGTGCCTCTACTTTGGACATAAGAACAATTGGACCACATCATCCCAACTATCAAGGTCAAATGGTTTTATACCCATCCCTAGGCTTATCTTGACCCTTAGCAGGTGCTCTATTCACCTAAAATTTATGTGACCATCAATAGCTCATCTTCTTGAAAACAAATATGATGAATGTATAAGCTGATTCAAGAAACTGAGACTTGCTACCTTCGATGTGAGAGCATTTTGTAGAATTCAGTTAAAAAGAAAAAGAACATTAAGGATGCTCTAGGTAATGCTAATGAATTCATGAAGGAATATGATCAATTTTTTAGCATTCTGAGAGGACAGTCATTAGGCCTGCATGTATGAATCTTGAGACCTTTGAGAATTCACCATCATTTTGCCATCCCAGAGAGAGGCATAATGTTCTCAGGCCCTGCTAAGTATGTTCAAAGGAATATAAAGGTTCTCAGCCAGCATATAATGGAGTTTCTATTCAGTGAGCTGCTCTTGAGCTGTGAAAGTTGTTCTTACCAGGGCAGAGTTTGTATATCCATGGTGCACTCATCAGCCTGACTCTATTCATAACTGGCTTTTGCTTAGAGGAAGGAATGTGATTTCTGACTTTGCTTGGGTGTTGACCTTTTCATTTTGCTCTGTTGAGAAGTACGAGGTGGGAAAAGGGCAACATCAGAAAATGGTGCATTCAGACAGGGCTGCTGGGGCTCCTTTGCAAGCAGTATCTCTCTTTTGTTTAACCTTATGTTTTTGGACGGAGGGGAGCTATTTTCTAGAGGCATAGAAACTGGAACAGAACTTAGGGTGACAGTGAGACAGGAGTTGAGATTCTATCCAACTATTTGTTGTGCACAACTAGAAGTCAGAGGATCTTATATGCAACTACTGACTACTACCCTTTGTGTTTTTCTTGGCAGTTCCTACAAACCAACTCATTCAGAATGAAACATCTCGGGAAGGATCAGTGACGTGGAGAACATATCACACGTACATTAAGGCTGCTGGAGGTCTGGCATAAAACATCTTTGGGTTTAATTTATGCTTTATGCTTTGTAAAATAGTTCAGTACATATTTTACAGTCTCTTTAACAATTAGTACTTTATATTAAGGCTGTTAATCAATGTTCTTCCTGAAATCTAAAGTCAGATGAATTCAATATTTCAATGGAATCATTCTTTACCTCCAGTAAGGCCTTCAGTCCATATTATTAGGAAAATGAAATCGGCTCCTCGAATCAGGAGCTGACCACTTCATCTCCTAAAATGTAGTGTTCTGATCACCTAATATGACTCCAGGCAATTAAAAATAATATCAGCTTTCACAACAAAATCCCCACCACAATGGAATGTGCCAAACTTGGAGATATGAAATCTTTGTTGTTTATAATGTTTGCATTTTTCCTCCCAAGATCAGCATTCTAGTTAGGAATTCTGAGAATCCTCAATGAATGAAAATTTTTGTAACACTCCAGTGCCATAGGCAGACAATCAGGAACAATTTTCCAATTGAAAGGAACAAATAAATCCAGGATGACAGTGCTTTGTGCACAGAATTTTATACGTGAGCACCCCCATGTGAGATAGTTTCTGATAGATAGCTGTAATTGAATGGGCAGCTGAAAACACTGCTTTAAACTTTTAAAAGTATACAAAATATTTGGATTCCAGGAAGACAGAAAAACCTGCCTTCTGTCACATGAATAACTAGCTTGGGGATTTCACCCCTCCTCTTCTAGGGTATATCCTGTCCATCTCGGTGGTGTTTCTCTTCTTTTTGATGATTGGAAGTTCAGCCTTTAGCAACTGGTGGTTAGGTTACTGGCTAGATCAGGGATCTGGGGTAAGTTTCATTCATTTTATTTTTTTTAAAGAAGTTTAAGTAATGATATCTGCAGTTAGCAATCTTCTCTCTCAATTTACTAAATACAAACATGCTTTTCAAGTCTTTACTAATATTTAGAGACATAACTAAAAATACCATAATTTGGAGCAAAAACAGTTCAGTGAGGGAGGGAAGCATCCAACCTTTGGGAGAATTACTTAGAAGAGATGGAGGTCTTAGCCTTGTCCTATTTGAAGCTGTGAGGGAAGGTGGGCCTTGAGTGAGATGATCCAAAGGATGGGTAGAAGGGTCTGTTCCACAAGCTTGTGGGGCAAGTGGTATAAATAGGACAGATAAACACCATTCCACACTTGGGATGGCAGAAATCACAGGGAAGAAGCATAACTTCTATGAGGTAGCGACCTGGAGCAAAGTTCCATGTGCCCCCATGATCAAAACCAAGGAGACCTCAAATTCAGATCCCAAACATTTGTTTCCACAAGAAATGGTCTTGCCAAAATGAGCAATTGATGTGAAATCAGAGGGCCCAATTTTGAGCATGTCACTTTCTCTTTAATGGGCCTCAATTTTTCTCAATTAACAAAAAGAAGTGGTTAAATTATGATTTTTTGAGTCCCCTTTTGGTTGAAAGAGCACTAGATTTGGAATCAGACCTAATTAGGGTTAAAGTGCTAGCTCTGCTAATTACCTATATCACCTTAGACAAATCACTTGTCCCCTCTGGGTATCAATATTTCCATAAGTAAAATGAAGGTACTGGGCTGGGGGGATCTCTCTGGTACCCTGAAGCTCTAAATCTCATGAACCAAAAGTGTTTTTTAAGAAGAAACAATTTTAAAGGTTTTTAAATATGAAGAACCAGTTTTCATAGGTTTTAAAATATGGCCACAAATGGAAATGCCCATTTGCTTCCCTCTTTTGTATACCCTCAGAAAGTAGTATTTCCAGCTTAGGCAGATAGAGGTTCACTTCAAAGTACCCCTAATCAGTTATTCTCCATTCCTCTCTACTACAAGTTTCTTTGTGGCAGCCATACTGAAACGATGATTTGGTGAACAGGGTCAAATGCCCCCACCATGCAGATATCAGCTAAATCTCAAAGAACTTTTTAAATTAGACACATCCTAGAAACCTTTGGGAAAATCAAATGAACCCATCTTTTTAGAAGTGACGCTTGAAAACAAAGGCTCGTCATCCTTGGGAAAAGAGATTCCCAAAGTGATTTTATCTTTCCAGAGGAGGGCTTCAAGGTATCAGAAGAGATTTAGTTACTGAGAGATCTTAAAGCCTTACCAGAAGGCTGGAAAATACTTATGAGGATCTTGATGTTATCTTCTCTCTTTACACTTAACAAGGGCAATTTGGTTCATAATAATTCCATATTTATGCATTTCTCCACTCCATAAATGGTGAATCTAAACCTAGAGTATGATGGAGTTTTCTTCCCCAGTTGGGTCCTTTATAAGTTATATGTTGAAGAAGAAACAGAGTTTTACTGTATAAAAGACTCATCCATCAATCTCATAATTTCCATTTGTTATTGTCATTAGCAATTAAAAATGTTTAGAAAACTACTTGTGTTTGTTCCTTAACAGTCATATTAATTTAAAAACACAGTCCAGAGAAAAATTAAAAAGGAATTTCCAAGGAGGGTATTATGTCTTTTTGGTTTGCCACCAGAGAGCTACATTCTCACTTAAAAGATATGGGAGCCAGAAAATAGCTTAAAGATCATAATGAGAATCCCTTGAATTTATTTTACACATTTCTCATAAGAGGTTCAAAATATTTTGTGCATGTTACCTCCTTTTTTTCTATTAAAAATAGGCATACACATATATACATATATACTGTACTTTGTAGGTAGGAAAACTGAAACTCCAATATGTAAAGTGACTTCTCCCAAAACATTCATAGCAAATAGTAGTGATGAGTGCTTGGGTAGCCCATTCACTTTATGCTACTTTGAATTGATCTGCGCTATTTCACAACATACTCAAATTTGCTTTCTTAGTGCTCTCATGTCAAAAGCAACTGAGATCACAGGGTTGTGGGAAGCCAAAGGGATGAATTCTCTTTGGGGCTTTCCTCAGCTATCCATGTCCTCTTGTTCTCTAGTCCAATTACTTTTGAAAGATGCAATTGTTTGCTTTTCCCATTAAATGGCAGAATCTAATGAGACATATGCCCCTACACTGAGAAATGGTTGCCCTGGATTCCAAGTCCCTGAGAGACAAACATAAAAGTTGATAGCCAACTTTATTATCAGACATAATTCAAGTTTTCAAAATCTATCCTATCTTCCTTTTCAGTTTCTCTCTGAAAAGTTCTTTTAATCTCCCTTCCCTTTAATTTGTTCAATAGACAATTCAGATACATCACTCATTTCATGAGCTTTTTGTCTGTTTTCTTTCCACAGATGGGCTGTAGGTCTCATAATGAGACCTCTTGTCAGAGTAGTGATATATTAATGAATCCCAAGCAACCCATTTACCAGTCAGTATATGTGGCAAGTATGATGGCTGTGATCATTTTCAGCATTATAAAAGGATACATTTTCACTAAGACAACTCTAATGGCATCTTCCACACTGCATGATAGAGTATTTGAAAAGGTAGGGTCGAATAGGTATTTTGCAAAATAAGAGATTTCTGAGGTGGGCAGCTATGGTAGAAAATGTAAAAGAAAAAACAAAAATTCAAATCATGGGACTGCTTAAACTGAGAGTTCTAAGTCTTGGATTTGAGTCATTGATGTACTATTTACTTGAGCTTTGTTTTCCGCATCTGTATAATAAGGATGTTGGGAGAATAAACATTCTGATTCCCAGGTGGTGTAATGGAAAGATTTGTAGTCAAGAGGCCTGGGGTACAAATTCTGCCTCAGCTGCTAACAATCTGTGGGGCCACATTGAGCAGCAGCTGTGACATTAAATACTCAGACTAGGTGAACTCTAAAGAATCTTACAGGTTGGGCAAACTGCTCACCCTCTTTGACTTTCAGTTAGCTGTAAAGTAAAAAGAGCCCCAACTTGGAACCTCAGTGTTCTCACTGGTAAAATGTTGGTGTGGGATGAGATGATCTCTCTAGTGTTTTTCAGCACTCAGTCCTATAATACAAATTCTAGCAAAGTAGTTTTGAGGTTGCTCAATGATACTGGAACATTGCACCAAAGATCACTATTCCATAAGAATTCCTGTATTTTTTCCCCCACAGATCTTAAAAAGTCCGATGAGTTTCTTTGACACAACACCCACTGGCAGGCTAATGAACCGTTTTTCCAAGGACATGGATGAGTTGGATGTGAGGCTGCCATTTCATGCTGAGAACTTTTTGCAGCAATTTTCTATGGTGTTATCTATTCTAGTTATATTAGCAGCAGTATTTCCTGCTGTACTGTTTGTACTGGCTGGTCTAGCTGTCATTTTCTTCATTCTCTTACGGTAAGTTGTTGCTGCTACTGCTGGGGCTTATTTAGGGGTGTAGTCAAAGATCCTTTGCACTCTAATACTATGATAGCCATAAATGTTGTGTTATAGTTAAATATCTTTTAATTTGACTCAGGTTATAGAATAAATTGATTTTTTGAGTTTCTGTCAAAGACATTTTCTGAAAAACATTTGATGTCAGAACCAAGTTTCAAATACCCCACTCCCATCTCAGGAATCTTTTTGGCTCATGCCTCAAGGAGAGGAGGCAGCCAGAGACAACTCCAGAACTAGAAACTGGGCTTAGTCCTTTCAGGACATCCGTTTTCTCCTCTGTAAAATGATACATAATGTGATTCCCAAGAGCCTTTCCAGTTCTGGCATTCTAATCTTTTATTGCTATATAAATTAATTTCTCTTTGAGAAAATATATTGGTTTATCTAAAGATAGAAAGTTTTAATGAATAGTGGAAAGGCTTGGGGATCCCACTGATTGTGACTTGGAACAGAAAGCTAGCAGTAGCAGACTAGAAGGAAGAAGCATCAGGATGAAAGCAAGGGAGGCTTAAAAAAGCTAAAACGGTTTTTCTTAACCTTTCTCACTCTAATAGAGCTCTAAACTTTCTTGGCTCTTAGCTATGCTGCTTCTAGTTGTGTGACTAAAGGCCAGTCCCTTAATCTTTGTGGGCCTAGTCTTCTCATCTGAAAAAAGGGGGTAATCGTTTTACTGCCTAACTCATTATTACCATCATTATCATTTATTTCTCTGGACCACAGTTTTATCATTTGCAAAATGAACAGACTGGACTAGGCAATCTCTGAAATTCCATTAGAATTCTAACATTCTATTATTCTCTATCATGGTTCATTCCCCATCCCCTATCTGTAGTTAGCTTGACCAACTATCTCCACACCTTCATCATTAAAAATTAGCCAGAGGGATTGAGGACAATCAAATAATGTAACAAGAAGAACAATTTCAAGAAACACTATAGCATCCCTTGACTGGAAAACAGAGTCTGGGATAAGGCCAGAAAATGGCCTATCAGCCAATTATTTAAACATGGCTGGCCCAACAGAAAGGAATTAGTGTATAAGCCTTGGGGGTCCTAAGACTTCTGACTGCTAAACTCTAGGGAAAAATGTAGTTCATTAGAAGGTGCAGGCTTTCACACACTTAGCTCTTAATAAGCTAGGGATTCTAATTCAGGCTAACTGCAACATACTGCCTCTACTATGTGTGGTATGTATAGATATACAGAACTTAATAAATGCTTGCTCCCTTCTCCTTCCCTGTCCATGGCAGAGACACACAGAAGCACCTTTTATTTTAGTATCTTTCATTACAAGTCATGATAGAGTATTTAAGAATATCCTTCAAAGCCTCAATTTACTGTTAAAGAATGGAAGAATGAAATACCTGTAGAATCTACTCTAGATTGTGTCACTTAGGCTTGTACTCTCCCAACCTCAGTTTCCTCCTCAATAAAATGAGGGAGGGTGCTAGATGAGTGCCAAAGTCTCCTCTCAAAAGCCTATAATATTGCTAAACATTTGAAAACTGTTAAGATTTTAAGGTTTACATACCATTTTATTTACAACAATCTGATGAAGAACTTCCCATTTCATAGATGAGCAACAAATTCCGCTATGATTTTGCTTAGGTTCTACTTTCCTACCCCCATAGCTATCAGTTTCCCAGACAAAGCCTCCTGAATTATCTCCAATCCTATGGGATAGAAATTGATAATGTGTGGGTCTTTTAGCCCAATTTAGTTTTAGCTGTAAATGTAAAGGTTGAAATAAATTGATTCTCAGGATCCCCCATGTAAATGTTAGCTCACCAGGTGGTGGTCACTTCTGATGATGCTCCCGGTGGCCCCACACATAGCCTTCCTTGCTTCTCTGTTTTCTTGCAGAATTTTCCATAGAGGAATCCAAGAGCTGAAGAAGGTGGAAAACATCAGTCGGTCTCCTTGGTTCTCTCACATAACCTCTTCCATGCAAGGTCTGGGCATCATTCATGCCTATAATAAAAAGGAAGAATTTATCAGCAAGTAAGCACCAAACAGGGCCCTGAAATCTCAGCTTGCATCTGTCAGCTTGTTAATAGGAACAAATTCTATCTGTTCAAAGGGCTTTGACCTTCTGTAGCATTTATATAGCCGATGATCCAAGAACCCCAGGCTCAGGGATTAAAAACCAGCCTGAGGCAGTGCTAATGACTGGGTCACTAATTTCTCAAGCAGGCCACTGTTTCCACATGAAGTCTAGAGTTAAACATAGGAGTACTACATCTAAATAAGGAGGCCTTTTTCCTGCATAAAGCTAGCCCTTAGTGAAACTGAGTTCTTGGTGCAATTTACCTTTGCCAGCATCCTACCTCCGTGTCTAGCACCTCCATGTCCCTTTTTTGTTGTCTTCAGATTTCTCCTTTGGCCTCCCTTGTTCCCTACTCTAAACTCTAAGCTCTAAAGTGATTTCAAAAAAGCCATGGCTGATAGAGGACAAGTTTTACAACTCTCCCTGGGAGGTGTATTTAAATAGACCAAGCTGGGAGACTTAAAAAACTTAATTGACCTAGGAAAGAACCCCTTTAAAGAAGTCCAAAGTCAATCCTGGGGCTTTCGGGATCCCAGACCTAGGTACCCTGACTTCAACCCCACAGCTCTTTCACTTTATAATCTTTTTAATTTTTTTTAAATTTTATTTTATTTGCAAAACATATGTATGGGTAATTCTTCAACATTAACCCTTACATAGCTTTCTGTTACGGATTCCCCCCCCCC
>JAJPUD010009189.1:16212-61137 GCA_023553655.1 Myrmecobius fasciatus | reverse complement strand
TATATGTATACATATTTCCAAACTTATCATTGTTGTGCAAGAAAAATTGTATCTACACAAAAGACATATCAGATAAAGGAAACACAATGTAAGCAAACATCCATCAAGAGTATGAGAATGTTATGTTGTGGTCCGCATTTCACATCCCTCTCTCTGGGTGTATATGGCTTTCTTCAGTGAACAATTGGAAGTGGTTTGAAACATTTCATTGTTGAAGAGAGCCATGTCCATCAGAATTGATCGTCATATAGTATTGTTGTTGCCGTATATAATGATCTCCTGGTTCTGCTCATGTCACTCAGCATCAGTTCATGCAAGTCTCTCCAGGCCTACCTGAAATCGTCCTGCTGGTCGTTTCTTACAGAACAATAATATTCCATAATATTCATATACCATAATTTATTCAGCCATTCTCCCTTTGATGGGCATCTATTCAGTTTCCAGTTTCTAGCCACTACAAAAAGGGCTGCCACAAACATTCTTGCACATGTGGGGCCCTTTCCTTCCTTTATGATTTCTTTGGGATATAAGCCCAATAGAAATGCTGCTGGGTCAAAGGGTATGCACAGTTTGATAACTTTTTGAGCATAGTTCCAAATTGCTCTACAGAATGGCTGGATCCATTCACAGTTCCACCAACAATGTATCAGTGTCCCAGCCTTCCCACATCCCCTCTGACATTCATCATTAACTTTTCCTGTCATTTTAGCCACTCTGACAGGTGTGTAGTGGTACCTCAGAGTTGTCTTGATTTGCATTTCTCTGATCTATAGTGATTTGGAGCACCTTTTCATATGACTATAAATAGTTTTAATTTCATCCTCTGAAAATTGTTCATATCCTTTGACCATTTGTCGATTGGAGAATGGCTTGAATTTTTATAAATATGAGACAATTCTCTCTATATTTTAGAGATGAGACCTTTATGAGAACCCTTAAATGTAAAGATGATTTCCCAATTTATTGCTTCCCTCCTAATCTTGACTGCATTGGTTTTGTTTGTACAAAACCTTTTTAACTTAATATAGTCAAAGTTATCTATCTGGTTTTCAATTAAGAGTTCCAGTTCTTATTTGGACCTAAATTTATTTCATCTCCATAGGTCTGAGAGGTAAACTATATTATGTTCCTCTAATTTACTTATAGTATCACTCTTTATATCCAGATCATGAACCCATTTAGATCTTATCTTGGTATGTGGTGTTAGATGTGGGTCAAGCCCTAATTTCTTCCACACTAGTTTCCAATTTTCCCAGCGGTTTTTGTCAAATAGTGAATACTTATCCCAGAAGCTGGGGTCTTTGGGTTTATCAAAGACTAAATTGCTATAGTTATTGCCTAGTTTGTCTTGTGATTCTATCCTATTCCACTGATCAACCACTCTATTTCTTAGCCAGTACCAAATGGTCTTGACAACAGCTGCTTTGTAATATAGTTTTACATCTGGTACAGCAAGTCCACCATCATCAGTCTGTTTTTTCATTAATTCTCTTGAAACTCTTGACCTTTTGTTCTTCCAAATGGATTTTGCTACTATTTTTTCTAGATATGAAAAATAATTTCTTGGGAGTTTGATTGGTATGGCACTAAATAAGTAAATTATTTTGGGTAGTATTGTCATTTTATTATATTCACTCAGCCTACCCATGAGCATTTTAAGTTTTTCCAATTGACTACGTCTGATTTTATTTGCGTGGAAAGTGTTTTCTAGTTTAGTTCATGTAGTTCCTGACTTTCCCTTGGCAGATAAATTCCCAAATATTTTATACTATCAACAATTATTTTGAATGGGATTTCTTTTTGTATCTCTTCTGCTGAACTTTATTGGTAATATATAAACATGCTGATGATTTATGTGGATTTATTTTGTATCCTGCAACTTTGCTAAAATTGTGAATTGTTTCTAGTAGTTTTTTAGTTGAGTCTTTAGGGTTCTCTATGTATATCATCATGTCATCTGCAAAGAGTGATAATTTGGTTTCCTCATTACCTACTCTAATTCCTTTAATCTCTTTTTCTTCTCTTACTGCCAAAGCTAACATTTCTAATACAATATTAAATAATAATGGTGACAGTGGGCAGCCTTGTTTCACTCCTGATCTTATTGGGAATAGTTCTAGTTTGACTCCATTACATATAATGAAGGTTTTAAGTAGATACTACTAATTATTTTAAGGAAAAGCACATTTATTCCTATATTCTCCAGAGTTTTTAATAGGAATGGGTGTTGGATTTTATCAAAGGCTTTTTCTGCATCTATTGAGATACTCATATGGTTTTTATTAATTTGGTTATTAATATAATTGATTATGCTAATAATTTTCCTAATATTGAACCAGCCCTGCATTCCTGGTATAAATCCTATTTGGTCATGGTGTATTATCCTGGGGATAACTTTCTGTAATCTTGTTGCTAAAATCTTATTTAGAATTTTTGCATCAATATTCACTAGGGAAATGGGTCTATAGTTTTCTTTCTCAGTTTTCTCCCTACCTGGTTTAGCTATCAGCACCATATCTGTGTCATAGAAGGAATTTGGTAGTACACCTTCTTTCCCTATTTTTTCAAATAGTTTATATAGTATTGGGATTAATTGTTCTTTGAATATTTGGTAAAATTCACATGTAAATCCATTTGGCCCTGGAGATTTTTTCTTAGGGAGTTGATTAATAGCTTGTTCTATTTCTTTTTCCAAAATGGGACTATTTAAATAATTTATTTCCTCTTCTGTTAACCTAGGCAATCTATATTTTTGTAGATATTCCTCCATTTCATTTACATTATCAAATTTATTGGCATAAAGTTGGGCAAAGAAACTCTTAATTATTACTCTAATTTCATCTTCATTGGAGGAAAGTTCTCCCTTATCATTTTTGAGACTAACAATTTGATTTTCCTCTTTCCTTTTTCTAATCAAATTAACTAAAGGCTTATCTATTTTGTGGGTTTTTTCATAAAACCAAGTTTTATTTATTTATTCAATAGTTTTCTTATTTTCAATTTTATTGATCTCCCCTTTAATTTTCAGAATTTCCAATTTGGTATTTGAGGGTTTTTAATTTGGTCTTTTTCTAGCTTTTTAAATTGTAAGTCCAGTTCATTGATCTTCTCTTTCTCTGTTTTATGCAAGTAAGCATCTAGAGATATAAAATTACCCTTTATAACCGCTTTAGCCATGTCACACAAATTTTGATATGTTGTCTCATTATTGTCATTCTCCTGGATGAAATTATCGATTGTGTCTATAATTTGCTCTTTCACCCATTCATTCTTCAGGATTAGATTATTTAATTTCCAATTAACTTGTGGTCTATTTTCTCCTGGCCTTATATTACATGTGAGTTTTATTGCATCATGATCTGAGAAGGATGCATTTACTATTTCTGCTTTTCTGCATTTGATTTTGAGGTTTTTATGCCCTAACACATGACCAATTTTTGTATAAGTTCCATGAACCCCTGAGAAAAAAGTATACCCCCTTCTATCACCATTCAATTTCCTCCAGAGATCTATCATATCTATCTTTTCTAGCCTTTTGTTTACCTACCTAACTTCTTATTTATTTTGTGATTTGATTTATCTAATTCTGAGAGAGCAAGGTTGAGATCCCCCACTAGTATAGTATTACTGTCTATTTCTCCTTGCATCTCTGTTAGTTTCTTTTCTAGGAATTTGGATGCTATACCACTTGGTGCATATATGTTTAGTATTGATACCGCTTAATTGTCTATGGTATCCTTTAGTAAAATATAGTTTCCTTCCTTATCTCTTTTAATTAGATCTATTTTTGTTTTTACTTGATCCGAGATAAGGATTGCTACCCCTGCCTTTCTTTGTTCACCTGAATCATAGAAGATTCTGCTCCAGCCCTTTACCTTCACTCTGTATGTATCTCTATGTTTTATATGTGTTTCTTGTAAACAACATATTGTAGGATTCTAGCTTTTAATACAGTCTGCTACCCGCTTCCGTTTTATGGGAGAGTTCATCCCATTCACATTCACAGTTAAAATAACTATATCTGTATTCCCTGCCATCTTATTTACCCAGAGTTATGATTTTCTCTTCCCTTTCCCCTCTCTCCCTTCCCCCCTCCCCAATACTTTATTTTTGATGACCACCTCCCACCAATAGTCCTCCCCCTTTTAGAATCCCTCCCTCCCCTTTATACCTTTCCCCTAATCCTTCTATTAGTTTATCCCTTTCCTTTTCTCCCCTCCCTCCTACCTTCCCACAAGGAGGGTCAGTGCTTTCTTTGAAGCCAAATGTGTCTGATATACTCTCTTAGAGTCCAATCTAATGAGAGTAAGGTTTACACAATACTCATTGCTCTCCCTTCTTTCCCTCAATTGTATTAGATCTTCTATGTCTCTTTATAAGATTTTGCCTTATT
Organism: Myrmecobius fasciatus; assembly: GCA_023553655.1. NCBI lineage: Eukaryota > Metazoa > Chordata > Mammalia > Dasyuromorphia > Myrmecobiidae > Myrmecobius > Myrmecobius fasciatus. The sequence continues at coordinate 56,744 of JAJPUD010009189.1, read as the reverse complement.
TTACCTCCTTTATTTTTACTTTATTTTGCCTCCTCCTCCCCCCTTTTTTTTCAGTATGGTATCCCTTCCACCTCTAATTTCCTTTCCATTATTATCAAAGAAAAATCGAATTATACCCCCATTCTTTAAGGATACCTATAGTAGAAATATAGTTCTCAAGAGTTCTTTCCTTTTTACCTTTTTATGCTTCTCTTGAGTTCTGTATTTGGAGGTCAAATTTTTTGTTCAGATCTGGTCTTTTCATTAGAAATAGGTGAAATTCTCCTGTATCATTGAATGACCATCTTCTTCCCTGGAAGATGATGCTCATTCTAGCTGGATAACTTATTCTTGGCTGTAATCCAAGTTCTTTTGCCTCTCGGAATATCTGATTCCAGGCCCTTTGATCCTTTAATGTGGAAGCTGACAGATCTTGTGTAATTCTAATTACAGTTCCTCGGTATTTGAACTGTTTCTTTCTAGCTGCTTGCAATATCCTTTCCTTGGTGTGATAGTCCTGAAATTTGGCCACGATATTCCTTGGGGTTTTAATTTTGGGGTCTCTTTCAGGAGGCGATCAGTGAATTCTTTCAATGCCAATTTTGCCTTCTGATTCTAAAACAGCAGGGCAATTCTCTTTCGTGATTTCCTGGAAGATAGCATCAATGTTGTTTTTTTCATTGTGGCTTTCAGGGAGTCCAATAATCCTTAGATTGTCTCTCCTGGATCTGTTTTCCAAGTCAGTTGTTTTTCTTAGGAGATATTTCATATTTTCTTCTATTTTTTCATTTTTTGTTTTTGTTTGACTGATTCTTGAAGTCTTGAGTCATTACTTCTATTTCTTCAATTTCAATTTTTAAAGTATTATTTCCTTCAGTTATCTTTTTTAGCTCCTTTTGTAGCTGGCCAATTGAATTTCTTGATTCAATGCATTCTTTTTCCATTTTGCCAATTTTATTTTTCAGTGAATTGTTGTCTTTTTCCAATTCACCAATTTTGTTTTTCAGTGAATTGTTGTCTTTTTCCAATTCGCCATTTTTATTTTCCAGTGAATTGGTGATTTTTTCCAATTCACCAATTTTGTTTTTCAGTGAATTGTTTTCTTTTTCTAATTCACCAGTCCTGTTTTCCAGTTTTTGATATCTCTGTTTTCCTGTTCTCAATTTATTTCCTCATTCTTCTTCTAGCTCTCTTTTGAGATTCTTTATGCAATCTTCCAGGTAAGCCTTCTGAAAGGGGGACCAGCTTAAGTCTGCCTTTGTGGCTTCATCTGGGATTGTTTTCAGAATCTCAGGATCTGGGGACTGCCCTACTTTCTCTCTGTAGAAGCTGTCTATGGTGAGAGCTCTCTTCTGCTTCTTACTCATGGTTTTGAGCTGAGGTATCAGTCACCAGAAGGGAATACTGCCACAGTTTCAATTTGCCCTGGGGCAGTTTGCCCAGTTGACTTCCAGTCTGAGGCTGGTTGGGCTAGATGTGCACTAGGACCACGTTTTCAGCTGCTCTCAATCCACCCTTTACCAAAGGCAGATCCGCCAAAGCACCTGCCCGCAAGCAGAGCAAAGTGGCCCAGGCATCTCCCAGGGGCTTCCTGGGTGCCTAAAATCCACCTCTATCGCAGCCCAACTTCTGCCCCGGGCGCGCTGGCATCTGATCACGGCCAGCGGCTGATTCCCCTGAGACTAACCTCCAGAGTTTTTTCCAAGTAGGCTGTTGATAGAAGTGCATTGTAGTCAAAGTGTTTGGTGGAGCCCTCACTCCAAAACCAGTTCGGAGGCTCAATTTGTCTGGGTCTGAGGGAAGGTCTCAGGAGCTCACAGAGAACGCTGTCTGCAGTGCGCTATCTTGGCTCCGCCCCCCCTTTATAATCTTTACAAAACTTTCTTGTTCCACAAACTCCAAATTGAGGTTTCAAGCCTTCTAGATCTTCCTAGCCCCTGAGTCAGCTTGATTCACTGAGTTAAACTCTAAACTCCAAGCTCTAAATCTGATGCTATAAATCTAATAAATCAGGGTTGAGGCAAATAAAGTACAAAGAGAAATAATCTACTTAGTTCTAAACCTTAAATTATTCTAAATTAAAGTTCATTCAAGATGTAGCCTGATCAGCCTGATTCTTTCTAGACTGAGCATTAGCACAACTTTAGATAAGAAGAGGTCCTAGCCACATTCACCAATGTGGCTCTCTGGATGAGGCTCACTGATTCATTCTTGCACACCCTTATTCACTCCCAGCCAAATAAGAACTCCCCAATGGTAGGCTTGTGGTGTTTCACCCACAGTACCAAGTAACTAACAAACTACCCCATTCTCAACCTAACCAAGAGACAAATAAGGAAATTCTAGCAGTCATATAAAATAGTTCCCATTATCTCAAAACCAGAATAATTTAACTCCACATATTTTTATAAAAGATAACCATATTCTTTTCTAATATCAATGGTGACATTTTAAGTATTGTCTTAGGCAGTAAAAGGAGATCTTTAAAGGAAAATGACCCTGTTTAGCATCACTTTAAATTGCAAGAAATATGCAGCCACTTCTCTATGCTACCTGCACATATATCTGGACTGGATTACATTGAGTTCTTCAGCATTTATTGAAGCTAATTCACTGCCTCACAAAGAATTTAGCAATTGCTTACAAAAGGCAGTGGGATACAGGGATGAAGTGCTTTTCTGTACAAACCAAATATTTGATTCATAAGGATTCCTCCATCTAAAATAGGTTTCTTTATAGCCATAAAATGCTTTTAATGTAATACCAGAGAAACTGAGGCAAGACAGAGATTGGTTTTTAATATTTAACGTGGAGAGTTTAGACTAGCTGACCAAATGGGACTCATGTCCAAAGAATTCAGCACCAAGGAACTGAGGCAGGCAACTTATATAGAGTTTTAACTAATTAAGATTTGCAAGCAGGATACAGAACCTAGAATGTAAATAGTCTAACATTTTGCAGATGTTGTTATCTTTAGAGAGAGAGCAGGGAGAGAGGAGTTAACTTGGTATTTACAGCTTTTGGATTGTGGCTCAGGCCCTGTCAGACAAGAGAGAAGGACCATTCTTGGATAGATAGGAGCTATAACTTAGAGTTTTTAGGCAGGAGGCAAGATAGCACAATTTTATTCCAGGGTAGTATTGGCAGACAAGGATGGAGTCAGAGTGGCGGGCACTTGGGATATTGTTTTTCTTTTCTATCCTTCATTGTCACAATGGTATGTAAAACTCAATTTTCAGTTCTAATGGCAAGGAAGGGGGGGCAGCACCCAATATTAACTCTCGAGTTTACAGCAGAGTTGAAGGCCTGAGAAACAGCTCTTTCCCCTGTATTTTGGGGGCTACTGCAAAAAAGGGCTTAAAGTAGTGTTTCCCTTCCCAAACAACAAATTAGACCCCATATTTTCTAGAAAATACTCAACCTTTTATACCTGAAGCCTCAATATTTTTCCTTTAAGTTAGTATGGAGATAAGGGAGGGGAAGAACTAGAAGCCAAGAGGATAAAAGGGTTGGGAGGAGAGGTGGAAAGAATCCAAATTTTGTTTTAATAATAAGAGTTTTTGAAGGTAAAAGTTTTGTGAACCCATAAAAAATTTAGAAAAATATACATGTATTAACTGACAGTTGGGAACTACTAGGTTATTGGGTTTATTACTGACTTCCTCAGTAAGTCCAATTTTTGAAACTATGATCAAAGTAAATTTTTTTTTTTTACCACAGCTGGTATCATACATTATCAGTTTGGTTAAAAACATTACCAGTCATATAACCTGAAATTTTTTTAAATTTAAAAATATTATAAAGAGCCTGTGTTTCCTTATTTCACTCAGACTGAATGCATGGAGTATACATCTAATCTTTTTTTTCATCCATTCTGCTACCTTTTTTCTCTTTTATGAAAAAGTTCATACAATTCACATTCACAGTTATCATCTCTAATATTTTTTACCCTATTCCCCTTCCCCATTTCTACTTTTTTTTCTCTTCCTCTCCTTTCTTTTTTTAAAAATTTTTTTATTAAAAGCTTTTTATTTACAGTACACATGAGTGATTTTTCTACATTGACCTTTGCAAAACTTTTTTTTTGTTCCAAGCTTTTCCCCTCCTCCCCTCACCTCCCACCCCTAGATGACAGGTAATCTAATATATGCTAAATATGTTAAATTACATGACAAATCCAATATATGTATACATATCTATATAGTTATCTTACTGCACAAGAAACATCAGATCTAGAAAGAGAGGGGAAAAAAAACCTAAGAAGGAAAACAAAATGCAAGGAAATATTCACAGAAAGCATTAAAATGCTGTATTGTGGTCCACACTCAGTTCCCTCAGGCCTCTCTCTGAATGTATATGACTGTCTTCATCACTGAACAATAGGAACTTGTTTGAAACACATCATTGTTGAAGAGAACCATGTCCATCAGAATTGATAATAGTATATAGTCTTGTTGCTGTGTATAATGTTCTCCTGGTTCTGCTGATTTCACTCAGCATCAGTTCATGCAAGTCTCTCCAGGCCTCTCTGAAATCATCCTGCTCATCGTTTCTTATAGAACAATAATATTCCATAACATTCATATACCATAATTTATTCAGCCATTCTCCAATTGATGGGCATACTTTCAGTTTCCAGTTTCTTGCCACTACAAAAAGGGATGCCACAAACATTTTTGCACATGTGGGTCCCTTTCCCTCCTTTAAGATCTCTTTGGGATATAGGCCTAGTAAAAACACTTCTGGGTCAAATGGTATGCAGAGTTTGATAACTTTTTGAGCATAGTTCCAGATTGCTCTCCAGAATGGTTGGACCTTTTCACAGTTCCACCAACAATGTATCAGTGTCCCAGTTTTCCCATATCCCCTCCAACATTTGTCACTATCTTTTCCTGTCATCTTAGCCAATCTGACAGGTGTGTAGTGGTATCTCAGAGTTGTCTTAATTTTCATTTCTCTGATCAGTAGTGATTTGGAGCACCTTCTCATGTGACTAGAAATAGTTTCAATTTCTTCATCTGAAAATTGTCTGTTCATATCTTTTGACCATTTATCAATTGGAGATTGATATTGATTGAATTCTTATATATTTGAGTCAATTCTCTATATATTTTAGAAATGAGGCCTTTATCAGAACCTTTGAATGTAAAAATGTTTTCCCAGTTTATTGCTTCCCTTCTAACCTTGTCTGCATTCATTTTGTTTGTACAAAAACTTTTTAACTTGATAATAGTCAAAATTATCTATTTTGTGATTAATGATGATCTCTAGTTCTTCTTTGGTCACAAATTCCTTCCTCCTCCACAGGTCTGAGAGGTAAACCATCCTACATTGTTCTAATTTGTTTATAATATCATTCTTTATGTCTAGACCATGAATCCATTTCGACCTTATCTTGGTATACAGTGTTAGGTGTATATACATCTAATCTTGATCCCATTCTGATTAGTACAGGAACTTTGACATACTCTTTCTAAGCTGGGGTCAGTCTGCCATCCCTATCCCAACTCCCAGTTGGGCAACCTGGTACTTTCCGCCAAACTTAGTGTAGACACCATGCTTGAGGGATCAGCCAAGCTTCAGTCTTCCCCATGTAGCAAGAATTACAGACATGCATTACCAGGCTTGATCATATATACCTGTTTTGTATTAGAGGGAAGAGATAATTGCAGTTATCCTCATAAATCATGTATATCAAATTTTTAGATTAAACCTCTAACTTCCTACAATTTTTCTTGCCAAAGTTTTTCATGAAAGAGCCTTAAAGAATATGTTATCCCATACTTTTCTAATAAATAATGACTGATGAGTTTTCTTATCAAGGATTTATCTCACATCATACACTTATAAAAGGATTTAATTCTAATATGTTGCTTCAGAAAATTTTCTCAATTTGAACCCCAGATGATTATTCTATATCTTGTGAAACCACAAAGATAATGCTTGAGTTTCCTAGACTGTTAAATGAACTTTTGGAATTTATATCAGTATAACAGAAACATCATGGCAGTTAAAGGGTTTTTTTTTTTTTAAAGCAATGGAGAAAATAAAATAGAAGGGAAAAGAGGCAGTCATTTCAAAGCTAGTCAAAAGATCATCTGGAGATACTTAAAAACATGTGATATTGATGACTGTCTACATTATATGATAGCCTCATTTTTTAAAAGGAGGGGCTTTCTTACATGTTAACAAAAACTCAACATGGTCTAAAGATTTTAAAAAGGATAGAAATGAAATCACAGAATCTTAAGCACTGGAGGGAACTTTAGAGGCCATTTAATATGGCCTGCATACTTCCCCTTTACAATATCACTTGAAAACCACAGCGTGGGGAAGTCATCCATCTCCCCAAGCAGCCTGTTTTCTCTTGGACAGTCCTAATGACAGAAAGGAGCTAATTATTGCACATTGGGAGAGGGCCATAAAATAAAAGGTTTTTTTTTTTTTACTATATAGAAAATGCTTTATGCTTCTAGTCTTTCTTAAGCATCTTTATGCAGATATAGAAAAATTATTATACTTCCAGAATTTAAATTCTCTATTTTAGGCTTATTTTTATTTAAATTTTCTTTATTTCAGGTTTAAGATATTAAATGATGAAAATTCCAGTCACCTCCTATATTTTAATTGTGCACTCCGGTGGTTTGCACTAAGAACAGATATCCTTATGAACTTAGTCACTTTCATTGTGGCCACACTGGTGGCTCTGAGTTACTCTTCAATCAGTGCTTCATCCAAAGGTTTATCCTTGTCCTATATCATCCAGGTAAGATCTGACCTGAGGTTGGGCATTACTTAAATGCTTTGGTAATAGAAGGGCAAAGAAGGTCCTTTGTCACATTTTTCCCCCTATTGCCTGAAAACCACAATTGTTCTTGCTTAATGAAATGTGCTCAATTCATTTATGTTTAGTTGTCTCCTTTCATTAGTTCAAAGGTAGCATCCTCCAATTTTGTCAAGTCTAGGTTTTCTATTAATACATTAGTTTTCAAAAAAATCATGGTCTTTGCATTGCCACAAAGTAACAGTAAATTTCACATTTGATGAAATCTGTTTTCTGACTTCAAGTTTTTTTTAAACAGTGCCTAAATTAAAACTACTTGAGACTTGTAAGAGAGGTTACAAATTGGCCTTAAATTCTTGGCTTTATCAAAGTGAATTAAGGAAGAAAGAAAGAAGGGTAAGGAGGAAGACAGGAAGAAAAGAAGAGAAGGGAGGGAGGGAAGGGAAGGAGACAAGTATTAAATGTTTACTATGTTCCAAGCCCTGAACAAAGTGCTTTACAAATATTATCTTATTTGATCCACATAACAATTGAGGTAGATGTTACTATTATCTCCATTTTGCATTTAAGAAAACTGAGCAAACAAAGGTTAAGTGCCTTGGCTAGGGTTGCATAACTGTAAGTATCTAAAGTCAGATTTAAACTCAGATCTTCCTGATTCCCAGGACCAGTCACTGTACCAGTATAAGAATTTAACCCAAATTGAAATCACAGAAGAAAATAAAATCAGAACTATTTAACAAGTGTTTACTGTGTAGGAATATCAAAAAAATTAGACATAGCTTCTTTTTGGGGTACTTGCAATTTAGTAGAAAAGAAAAATATGTGGATATGAAACATGTGTCAACATATATGTAAACATATATGTAAACATATTTGTAAACACATGTATTTAGCACAACTGGGTATTATACATACTTGATATAAAACACATTTATCTATATATATATATATATAGTTTATATATTGAAATTCTAAAGAGGAAAAGATTTTTCTGAGCTAGAATAATCAAGAAAAACTTGATCCAGCCTATCATTTTTTATCAGTGACTTGGATAAAAGTATAAGTAGCATGCTTATCAAAGGGAAGAGGTAGATTTGAGATGAACCTTGAAGAATGAATAGGACTTGAATTGGCAAAGAGAAGGGGGAAGCGCATACAAATAGGAGATACGATAGCATAAGCCAAACAATGAGAATTAACCTTTTTCAGCTAAGGTGGGAAGGGAATAATAAATACATTTTCATTTCTGGATCAGTGTTCACATTGAAAAAAAGTAGAAACTGGTTGGACAATGTGGGGTCAAGTTAAAGAAATGCTAGGATAATGAGCTTGATATGGTAAACAACATACAGCCAGCTATTTTAGATTCTTGTGCACGGAAAATAATTCATTCACAGTAGGGCTTTAGGACGTTGAATCTGATGGCTGTGGGAATGTGAACTGGAAAGAAGAAAAAGATCATCTAGGACACTATTGTAGAAATCTCAATGGACAGCTTTAATGGCTTGTAGCTGAGGTTACTGAAGTAGAAATGGAGAAAGAGGGAAAAAAAATCTGAGACATGAAGGAAAAATCTCTGATTTGACAAATAATGAATAGTTAATTTCTGAAGTAGAAATGTTAGTAACTTTGTGAGGAACTGTTCATTCCATCTTAGACTTTTTAATAAAAGAGAGAAAAGTTTGACATTGTCATATGTACACCCAAGATTTTTTTTAAATAGCTGTCAAAGGATTAGAAAATGGATAGATATGCTCCCTTAGCATAAAACTGCATAGAAGTTAGTCCAATAGGGATTCTCAATGCAATGCTGAAGATACAAAGACAAATAATTTTGATGAGCAAGAAAAGGAGAAGCTGTCTAAAAAGCTACATCCTGCGGATACACAGAAAATTCATCAGCCATTTTTGATTTTTTTTCTTTTAAAGACACACATAGAAAGATGGAAGTAAGATCAGGTTAACAGCAGATGAAAACAGAAGCACAGTATGTAAGTGTCAAAATAGGATCAGGCATACTAAGGCTAAGAACTAATGCTGGTGGGGAATGCTGACAGCACAAAGATAATTTTTATTTTTAGTAATGGTGGAGTTAACAGGAAGATTAAAGGGAATGGAACTGCTACTGAAGTAGGTGGGGATAGAATAATGGAAAAAACACAAGATATAGAAAGAAAAACTCAAATCAAATTTTGCTTGTTTTCCTTACTAGTTTTCAGACTAGGAAGAAAATAAAAATAGTTAACAGGCATTTTTGAAACCCAAGTGAGGAGATAATAAGGAATGACCTAACTACTCTCAGTGAGTTTAGATGAACAAGTCCAGACAAACTACATAGCAGGATTCTAAAAGAACTGGTAGACAGGAGTACTAAGGCATTGTAAATGACCTATGAAAGATTGGCAAAAATTGGGAAGGTGCTACTGATTTTTTTTAAAATGGAAGGGGTAGAGACTATATAGTATTGACTTGTAATGACTGGTTCAATTCTTGGCGAAATTCCAAATTGTCTTATTAAAAGGATGTTTTTTGAGAATTTAAACAGAGGAGGTAGTGATAAATAAGAGTAGACATCCCCCCTCCTTCCTTCCTTCCTTCTTTCCTTCCTTCCTTCCTCTCTCTCTCTCTCACTCTTTTAAATTGGGGGATGGCAAGAAAATGACATTCCTAAATACTTAAATTTGTATACCTAAATTTCTTAGTAAAACATTAGATAAAATTATCTCACACTTGTCTGGTGAACAAAATGAAGAGAAGTGGTTTATTAAAAAGTACAAATTAGATATATTCAGAACTGGTCGAATGATTGGCCACAAAGAGTCCTCATTCAAAGACAGGTTTTGACTGGTGCCCCAATGACCTGTCTGTGCTCTCTTTTTTTTTTTTTTTTTTCTGAGGCAATTGAGATTAAGTGACTTACCCAGGGTCACACAGCTAGGGAATGTTAAGTGTCTGAGACCAGATTTGAACTCAGGTCTTCCTGACTTCAGGGCTGGTGTTCTATCCACTATGCCACCTAGCCGCCCCAACCACCTAGCTGCCCCCTGTCTGTGCTCTTTAACATTTATGTCAGTGGCTTTGCTGAAGACATCAATGGCATGCTTATCAAATATGCAGCAGACAAAAACTAGGAGAATTATGATACAAAAGAATTCGGAAAAGCTAAGATGATAGATTGAATCTAATAAGATGAATCTAAGAAAAATATAAAGCCTCATACTTGGGAGAAAAGAAAATCAACTTTAATGATATGCTTTCTATGTAAAAGATCCTGTGCAAAAGATCTGGGAGTTTTAGTAGACTACAAGTTCAAGATGAATGAACAGTATGAAATATAAGCTGGAAAGACAAGGTGATCTTTAAGTGAGGCATAATGACTAGAACAAGGGAGGGCACATTGGGATCTTTTGTGTTCAGCTCTGGTACTACAATTTAGAAAAGACTATGGGAAGTTGAGGGTGACCAGAATGGTAAGGGGACTGAAGACCATTCAATCTAATTGAATTCAATAAACATTTATAAAGTATCTACTATATGCCAAGGATTAGATATATAGAAACAAAAACAAAACAGTTTTTAACTTAATATTCTACACTTTACTGTCATCCATTTTTCTCCTGAACATCAAATATCAGGTCCCTACTGCTACCCATATATGTTCCCACTATCATTTCAAACTTAATATTGTCTAAAATGGGTCTCCAGATATTATCTTTTCCTCTAAACTTACTTCTCTTCAAAATTTTGTCAAGGGTTTTGTTATTTCAGTCACCCAGGTTCATATCCTCAGATTCATATCCTCATTAGCTCTTTGTTTCCTTCTTTCTTTATCATCCTGATTTTAATCTCTAGAAAATCTTTCATATTTTCCACATTTCTCTTCATTCAAACATCTAGTGGTGTCACTCATGCGGTCTGCAACCTACAACTACACTAGATTAATATGTAATTGGAAAATATTAACAAAATAAATAAAAATACAATAAAATATGTTACATTTTAAAACTAAGTCAATAGATGGCCCGCAGGGATCCTTTGGCATTGTGTAGTAGTTTTGTTCCACTAAAACCAGTGATTTTGTAAATAAACTCATGAAGAAAATCTTAAAAAAATTTTTTTTAAATTTAATACTTAAATAGAAAATAAGAAAAAATATAAAAAGAAAAACATTATCATATGCATAACAAAACATAAGAGGATTAAAAATATGTAACAATTTCCATTTCAAGAAAGCATATATATTGTAACAACACACTGTATTCAGAACTGTCCATCTTTTCTTTGCTTTTTTTCAGGTTTTCTTTTGTTCTCTGCTGTACAGTTTTTACTTTGTTCTTTCTTTCCCCTTTCTTCTCCCTTACCTCCTCCAAGGCTACAGTTAAGCATGGATATGTTTATGTTTACATACATACACACATGCATACACATATAATACATACTCATATACTGTCTCTGCTAATTCTTCTACTTCTACTCACTAGCTTGCCTTGCTATTAATTTATTCCTCCCATCCCACCTCCAACGATCCCTTAGGTATCTTCTCCCCCTACCTTTTCCCTCTCTTTTCATCTCATGTGTGAAATCTTTTTTTTTTTTTTTTGCTTTTTGATGAGGCAATTGAGATTAAGTGACTTGTCCAGGGTCACACAGCTGGGAAGTGTTAAGTGTCTGAGACCAGATTTGAACTCAGGTCCTCCTGACTTCAGGGCTGGTGCTCTATTCACTGTGCCACCTAGCTGCCCCTCATGTGTGATATCTTATGAAGAAGGAAGACAGCAGATTATGAGCAATACCACCTTTTTTATAAGCAGAAGTTAAGGCAAAGTTTAAAAGAGCTTAGTGAAATGCCCACAAAGATGGAAAAGATTTATAAAGACAGTTTTTTGTAAACATTGTTGGATTCTTCTAATTTGTTGTGCTACTCTTTTATGGGTAAGTTCTTCAAATCACTGTGCCATGCTAATTGTTTTTTCTCCTCCATTATATCTTCCTATGCTCTTTCTCTCTTTGCTTACCACCCCACTCTTTGATTCACTGTTATTCTTCGTTTTTGAAGAGGACCAAAATGATATCACAAATATTCCATATGAATACTGATCACTCAGTTTTGTTTGCAAGGATTCTCTTCTCAAATCTATCCTTCCTCTTAGGCCCCACCTCCTTCTGTTTTCCTGTATTAATGAATTTCTACATCTAATTTTGCTCTGTGTGTGTGTGTGTGTGTGTGTGTGTGTGTATGTTCAACCCTCCTTGCCTGGGTCTGAGAGTGAGGTTTGTGATCTATTAGTCTCCTTATCCATCCCCACCCTCTCCATGTTTATTGTATACACTTCTTCTCACATATCTCTTTTATTAGAAATTTTAAAAGTCTTCTTTATTTTTCACTAGTTTATACCTTCCTTCTTTTTCCCCCTCCCTTAAAACTAGACCTTCCACTTGTTTTTCTTTGCAGAAGCCTTTGTAATTTTTATAGACAGTGGGACTTTGAAGGGACACATTTTTCTTCTTTGAAGTAAGCACATTATAATTAACCGCTTCTAATTGTTAGAATGTATTTGCCTTTCAAAGTCTCTCTTGTTTTTTATGTTTTTATTTCAAAGATTCTATTTTGCACTGATCTTTTCATCAGGAATGCTTGCAAGTCTTTTTTTAGTAAGGGTCTGTTTTTCTTCCCTGTAGTTGTTCAAAATAAGTTATATTTGAATTGTAAGGTCTTTTCTCTTTTGCTATTTGTAATGTCTAAGAGCACCTTACCTTCCTAAGTTCAAATCTGGCTTCAGACACTTATTACTTGTGTGACCCTGGGCAAGACCCTGTTTGCATCAGTTTCCTCATTTGTAAAATGAGCTGGAGAAGAACATGGTAAAATACTCTACTTTCTTTGCCAAGAAAACTCCAAATGGAATCACCAAGAGTCACTGAAATGACAAAAACACTTCTCTTTGTATTGTAGTTGCTGCTAAGTCTTTTTGTGATCCCTTTTGTGATTTACTGGAGCTTGAATTCTTTTTTTTCTGGTGATTGGCATTATTTTTAACTTGCAAGCTTCAGATCCTATTCACTCCAGCCTCATGGCCTCTCCTTTCTGAGCTCCTGCCGGCTCATGGGTGTCGTCTTGGGCAATCCTGGAATAGACAGAGAGCCACAGCTTACTGGGGAGATCTGGCCTTTTTGATTACTGCCACACTGAAATTTTCTTTTAGAACATTGCTAGGATGTAAGACAACTGGATCCTTCTAGGAACTTTTATAGCATCTTAACAATAAGTTGAAAATTGACAATGACTTGGGCCCAGAATTGAACATGAGGAAGAGAATAGGCTGGATCGCCTAAGAAATTGCAAAGTTCTTTTAAAAATTCCAAATGTGTCTCTGGAAAGGACATAGTAAGCAAGGGGGAGCAGCTAGGTGGCACCATAAAAATCTGGCTTCAGACACTTAGCTGTGTGACTCCGGGCAAATCACTTAACCCTGCCTGCCTCAGTTTCCTCATCTATAAAATGAGCTGGAGAAGGAAATGAAAAACTACACCAGTATCTTTGCCAAGAAAACCCCAAATAGAGTCACAAATGATTGAAATGGAATGACTGAACAATAACAACAACAATGAAGATAAATAGAATGCAACTTAATATAACCAAGGAATCACAAAGGAAAAAAGTAATGCCATCAAAGAAACATGAGTAAAAAAAGATGAGCTGGTCATAGGGTAAAAGAATGAAAATAAAGGATAGCAGTGTTCTCCACTGGTATCTTTATAATGTCAAAAAAAGTGAAGAAGGCATGGGGCATGGTAGAAGAATTTGAGCTTTGAGGTTAGTTTATGATAAGCATGATCCTATAGAGCAGTAGTGTCAAACTTTCATAGAAATGGATCCCTGTGGGTAAGAGTTGCAGAGGAACTGATTTATTTAGGCTTGATATAAGAAGAATCTGAGATCAGTATATTCCTGAGGAAATGTGTTGGAGGGGTTGAAGATGGTTTGGTTGCTCTCTGCCCTAAAAATATTTCAGGTAACAACACTGGGAATCTAGACCAAGGAAATCACTATGTAACAATACAGTTGTTGAGTTGCCATCTCATTGTCCCTAGATTATTCCCTTCAAAATAACCTCTTCCTTTCTATCAGCAGCACCTTTTCTCAACAGAAAGATGGGGAGAGATAATAATGTGAACAAGATTAGTTATCCATCTTGAGCAGATTTCACCAAGAAAAGCCTTTTATTTTCAATCTTATCTATATTTCCAAAGAGATTTTCCTAGATGTTTGGAAAGGACTTTCTAGCTTGATGTTTTTTGATGTTTTTCATTTTACTAAAAAGTTTTTTTTAAACTATGCTTCCATTTTATATATTATTATGAATTAGTGTTCTTATCTCAATATGAATCTGTATGTTTCCAGAGGGCAAGGGCTGTTTCATTTACATTTTCCCTCTATCCTCTATCACTATATTCTGTATATAAAAGGTGTTTAATGAATATTTGCTGAATAAACAGGGAAAAAAACACACAGTTTTTAAGTCCTCCAGTTAGAGGCTATAGTTGAAACAATGGAAGGGAATGCACTTTATAAAGGAGAAATTGTTGAAAAGAACATGAAGTTAAGAACTGATCAGTGAGAGAAACTCAAAAATTAAAAAGACAGTGAAAGAAACACAGAAGGAACTATTGAAGAATGAGGCTAGTATACTGTCCAGCTATGCTGCTAGTAGAGAAAACAAAAGTGTGGAGAATTTAAAGAAGGAGATGGTCAACAGCATCAAATGCTATCGAGAAGCTAGAGAGAATAAGAATGGGGAAAAGAAATTAATTTGGGCAAAAGATTCTTGAGACTCTTAGACAAGAGGTATTGGGATAAAAAGCCAGTCTAAATAGTTGAGTTAAGGATGGTTAGGAAATGAAAGAAATAAGTAAATATCTAAGAACTACAACACTTTCAAGTTTAGAGAGAAAAGGATAAAATTACCTCAAGCCCTAACTGCATTCATGGATCATGTATGGAGGGAAAGGGTTAGGCCATTCTTATGCCATATTCTTAAAACAGTATCCAATTGTTCAACCTGATTCAACATCAGAAACTGATAAAATTTTATCAATGGAAATGACATTAAAGAAGCATTACCATCTGCCTTGCTGCTGTACTCCAGGGACAATGAGACCTTTACATCTCACTTATACCTGAAGCTTTTGTGTTGTCTCCCCCATAAGAATGTGAGCTCCTTGAGAGTAGGGACCCTTTCATTTTTTAAAATTTGCATTCCTAACACTTAGTAAAGTGCTTTGCTCATAGTAAGCATTTAATACTTTTGTTGTTCATTTGGTCAACTTATGTTGAATTGCCTTGAAAAAGGATACTGTAGGTCAGGATAGAGCCTTGATGTGCAAGGTGCTACCTACCATGCTTAACAACTGTAGCAGGCCGTTCTGCACTGACTTTGGAATCAAGATATCTGAGGTTTCATTCAGCCCAGGAGACTTTCTCTCACTGCATAATGTTGGTTGGGCTCACAAAGTTACTTTGAGAAGTCTTAAGTCTGTCCTTTCCTGATACATTAGATAACTTTTGTTCTACTCCACCAGGTCTCCTTTGGAATTTTTATAGGAAATAAAAACCATAAAACCATAGAATTATAGCTAGAAAGGATATTGGAGATAACTGTTTCAATCCCCTTACTTTAGAGAAAAAAGGGAAAATTATTGCATAAAGTAATTTAGGTATGAAATTTATGCACAGGAACTGTACTTGGAATTTAGCTGGTATAGGGAGTTCTCAGTGAGTCATTTCCTTTACCAATGCAGGTTGGTATCTTCTCTGCAATCTATCAGTCAGTCAACAAGCATTCATTAAACCATTTAATACTGTGCTAAGCACTGAAGAAACAAGGGCAAAAGCAGTTCCTACCATCAAGAAACTCATATTCTTAAAGGGAAACAACATATAAATAACAAGGTAAATAAAAGATATATAACAAGGTAGATGGAAAGGAATCTGGGAGACAAAGGCGTTTAGCAGCTAGGGTAGATTAAGTAAAGTGATATTTGAGCTGAGTCTTGAAAGCCAGGAAAGAGGCAGAAGTGGGGGACAGAGCATTCCAGGTGTGGGAGACAGATAAGGCAGTGTGCCATGCTGGAAGAAGTACTAGCAGGCCAGTATTGATGGAAGGTGGAAAAAAGGAAGGTGTAAGAAGACTGGAAAGGTCAAAAAGAATCATCAGATTTTTAGGAGTTTTAAATGCCAAAGGGTTAGACTTGATCTTGGAAGCAATAAGAAGCCACTGGAACTCACTGAGCAAGGGAGTTAACATGTACCTTTAGAAAAATCTCCTTGGCAGCAGAGTGACAGATGGACTGGAGGAGTGGGAAGACACCTGAGGAAGGAAGACCAGTTAGGATATTGCAATGGTGCGGTGAGAAGTGAAAGAACTAAAGTTGTGGCTGAGGCAGTTGAAAGGAGGGAATTCATACACTAGCTACTATAAAGGAAGAAAAGACAAGATTTGGTACAGGACTGGCTATGTGATGTAACAGGCTGTAAGTCTTAGAAACCAGCAGGATGGTGGTGTTTTCAACAGTAAAAGGGAAGTTTGGCAGAAGGGTGGGTACTGGGGCAGGGGGTGACCATACATAATGAGTCCTATTTTGGACATGTTGAGTTTGATTAGTATAAAATATTCAGTTCATGATATCCAAAAGGCAGTAAGTGAAATCTCTCTTCTATTGCTTAGAAGAGAGACTTAGGGCAGGATATATCAATTACTTAAAAGGGTTATATTCTTCTCTTAAAAAAAAACTAGACATTTACTCATTTCCAGTCCTACAGTATCTTTCCTATTTGCCACAATTTTTCAAAGATTATTGAAATAACATTTGCTCCACAATCTTTTAAAATCCTGGAATATCATTTATTCAGTCCTGAATTCAGATCTGAATTTCAATGAGGGCAGCTAAGTGTTCTTTCATCTTATTGAATTCAACTTCCTGTTAGCCATATGCTTTTTATGTCTATGCTTCAGTCCAAAGATCAATGAAAACAGAATCAAATACTAGTAAAAAACTATTCTGTTTTCTCTCCATTAGTTTACTCATCTGTAAAATGGATTGGGCTAGAGCATATCCTGTTGCTTCTAGTGATATTTTTTAAAAGACATAAATATAAATAGGAATATTAAGATCCAACTTAAATCAGAATGAACTAATTTCTCCTCTTATAATGAAATGGACTATACTGTCTAGACTAGTAGAGTCAAATTCACATTCCTGAGGGTGAGCTATCAGGCAGAAGTTGATAAGAAGTGTAAGGAGAGAGGAAATAGGACAAGAGAACTCGAGATTATTATGACTTAGTGAACTGAGAATCGGGATATCCGAAGCAATAACCTGACCATGCAACTAATTTTCTCTGGGATCTTGGGCAAATCATCTTCTAAGCCTCTGTTTTGTATGTAAGATGGGGGAGGGAGGGGAAGAAAGAGGTTGGCTTAAATTATAAGGTCCTTTCTATTGGCTGTAATATTCTTTGAGAGGACATAAAATTAGTTCAGGTGGGATTCAGTGACACAGTACATCACCAGGTGGGAACAAGGAGTTGATACTCAGCATGGAACAGTTCCACTTCAAACTAGAAGGAAGGAAGCTGTGTGTGATCAAATGGTGGAGAAGTGGGATGGTTCCAACCATCTGGAGTGCCAGTGGGGGAAAAAATGTAATTACCATTTCTAGATACAAAGGAAGTGTTTAAAGGCAAAACATAATATCTAAACTCCTAGGAATTGATCTGAAAATGTAGTTCTCATTATTTTGGCTTCTCAGAAGTAAAGCTATAGTAATAATACATGTATTGCCCTAAAATGTGACTAAAGTCACTAAAATTAGGAAACAATCTGCTAATTTTAACAATTTGTTCCTTCCAATAGTTAAGTGGACTCCTACAAGTCTGTGTAAGAACAGGTACAGAGACACAAGCCAAATTTACCTCTGTGGAACTCCTAAGAGAATATATCTCGGTAAGAAATCATTTTATTGAGTGTTCAGAAGTGAGACAATGTTTACATTTGCAGTAATGCCTGTACTCAAATCATTTGTCCTTTTGTCCAGTGTTTACCAGTTAGTTATTTTGCATCCTAGACATGTATTCCTGAGTCTACTGACCCCTTCAAATCCGTGAGTTGTCCCAAAGATTGGCCAAAACGAGGGGAAATCACATTCAAAGATTACCAAATGAAATACAGGGAAAATACTCCTCTTGTCCTCAATGGTTTAAATCTGAATATCCAAAGTGGACAGACCGTTGGCATCGTTGGAAGGACTGGTTCTGGTGAGCTCATTCATGGATTTTGTTTACTTCTTATCTATTCTGCTTGAAATTGGTTGTGTTAATGCTGTAACTATGGATAGTGGAGTATGTATTGGCAATACACATACACATACACATAAATGTCAACACATATACTACTTTGTGTGTATTTCTATATATATTTACTACTAATCTTATAAATTAATATTACAGACTGTCTCAATATATAGAGCTTAGAAGAAATGCTTGCTCATTAATCTCAGCACAAATTGCACATAAGTTAACTTCTTATGTTACTTCTGATTGTACCCCCTGGACTAGTAACTGATTTCTGCCCCTGCTGTAATACTAATACAGCATTTTAAAAAACCATTCTATTCCTTAAATGTTCAGATATAATAGAAATGCAAGCTGTTTTGTAACTTTGTAATTTTTTCTTTTCCCCAGGAAAATCTTCATTGGGAATGGCCCTTTTTCGACTAGTAGAGCCAACTTCTGGCACAATTTACATTGATGATGTTGACATCTGCACAATTGGTTTGGAAGATCTCAGAACCAAGCTCTCTGTGATCCCCCAGGATCCTGTCCTGTTTGTAGGTACAGTAAGGTAGCTGTTTTTATCATTGCACGTTCATATTCTCAGATAGTGAAACCAGACTGACCAGGAGCTTATCAGGTCTCCCAGTATTGGGAAAAACAGTCTGAGAGGAAGCACCATTTCATTGGCAGGCAGGAGAACTGCTGGTAATTTTTAGTGAATCAATTAGTATGTACAGCATGATTTCCTAAGAAGATCCCATGAGCAGCATAGAGTCAGTAATGACTAGTATAGTTACTACTACTACTATTATTTGATAGTCACTACTGGTAAACAATTCAATCCTAGGGATAAAGAAGCTGATTTTCCTGAGAGTACATTATTTTTTTAAGCTCACTTATCATGGTAATGAGCTAACTCAGGATTGCTCAGTAATGACTCTAATGCTTTCTTTTAACAGATCATCTATGCTCTGTATATATGTTGTATGTATCTAGAGAATTACATGTTATCTCTATTACAAAGAGATACTCTCTTTGAGAGTAGGTTCTAGGTGTATATATGTGTTTGGTTGGGGTTTTTTTTGGGTGGGAAAGATTTTGTTATATCCTCCATGCTTGATACAGACCCCAGTGCATATTGTTATTTAATTGTTTCGTTGTGTCTTCATGATCCAATGAACCATAGCACATGAGGCCCTTTATCCGTCATTATTTCCTAAAAGTTTGTCCAAGTTCATATTTGTTCTTTCCATGATATTATCTATCCATCACATCCTTTGCTATCTCCTTTTACTTTTACCTAGAATCCTTCCCAACACCAGGGTCTTTTCCAATGAGTCTCATCTTCTCATTATATGGTCAAAGTATTTTAAGTTCAGCTTCAGTATTTAATCTTTAAGTGAAAAGCCTCAATTAATTTCTGTAAATATTGACTGATTTCATCTCCTTGCTGTTCCAGGGACTCTCAAGCCTTCTCCAGCACCACAATTTGAAACATCAATTCTGTGGTGCTCAGCTTTCATTATAGCACAAGTCACAAATTGCTACTAGAAAAACCATAGTTTTGCCTATACCATATGCATATCTGACCTTTATTGGGAAGGTAAATGTTTCTATTTTTTAGTGTGCTGTCCATATTTGCCACAATTTTTCTTCCAAGGAGCAAGCATGTTAGGTGCAGCTTTTTTTTGTCATCAGAAAAATGCCAAGATCTTGTATTTGTTTTTGTGTTAAGCTCCCAACCAGCTTTTATACTCTCCTATTCCACTATCAAGAAGCTTCTTAATTTCTCTCCATTTTCTGCCATCAGAGTGGTATCGTCTGCATATCTGAGCTTACTGATATTTCTCCCAACAACCTTAATTCCAGCCAACATGGCATTATACATGATATATTCTGCATAGAAGTTAAATAAATAAATTGACAATATACAGCTTTGTCATAGCCCTTTCCCAATCTTAAACCAACCAGTTGTTCCATGTTTAGTTTAGTTGTTGCTTGCCCTCAGGAGTCAAATAAAATGATAGGTTATTTCCATCTTGAGAAAAGATGCCACATTTTTGGTGATCCACACAATCAGATGTTAATGTAGTCATTAAAGCACAAGTATATATATGTTTTGGAACTTCTTTACTTTCTCAGCAATCTGATGCATTTGATAATTTGTTCTCTAGTTCCTCTGTTTGAAAACTATCCTGCTCTTCTGGTAATTCTCAATTCACATATTGCTGAAGCCTAGCTTGAATAATCTTAAGCAGAATCTTATTGGTATGGGAAATGTGCATAATTGTTGGTAATTTGAACATTATTTGGCATTTACCCTTTTTTTAGGATTTGGACATAAACTGATGTTTTCCATTCAGTGGCTACTGTTGTGTTTCCAAATTTGCAGGCATATTGAGTGTAGCATTTCAACAGCATCATCTTTTAGGGTTTTAAATAGTTCAGCTGGAATTCTATCACCTCCATTAAACTTACTGTTAGCAATGCTTCCTAAGGCTTTCTTGACTTTATTCTCCAGGTTGTCTTGTTCTAGGTCAAAAACCACACCATCTTGGTTATGGGTGGTGTTAAGATCTTTCTTGTAGAGTTTTTTGTGTATTCTTGCTACCTTTTCTATTTCCATTAAATTCTTCCTTTTTTATCTTTTATCCATGAAGCTTTCCTTGGACATCTAATTTTTTGAAGCAATCTTATCTAAATTTGTTTTTCTATTTTTTTACATTGTTCATTCAGTTAGGTATATCTTTCTCTTTCTCCTCTATCTTTCCCTTTCCTTCTTTCCTTAGGATTTATAGAGCCTCATCAGACAGCCATTTTGCTTTCTTGCTCTTCTTTTTCTTCAGAATCTTTTTTGTTGGTGCTTCCTACACAAAATTGAGATCCTCTTTCCATAGTTCTTCAGGCATTATATACCAGATCTGATCCCTTAAATCAATTCATCACCTCCATTTCATATTAATAATGAGTGTTGTTTAGGTCATACATATATGGTCAAATAGTTTTCTCTACTTGGTTCAATTTAAGTCTGAATTTTTCTTTTTTCTTTTTTTGTATAATAGCTTTTTGTTTTTCAAAATACATGCAAAGATAGTTTTCAACATTCAACCTTGCAAAACCTTGTGTTCCGAATTTTTCTCTTTCTTCCTCTCTCCCTTAGATAGCAAGCAATCTAATATAGATTAAACATGCAATTCTTCTAAATATATTTTCACATTTAACATGCTGCACAAGAAAAATCAGATAAAGGGAAAGGGAGAATAAGAAAAGAAGCAAGCAAACAACAACAACAGGTGAAAATACTATGTTGTGATCTCCACTCATTCCCCACAGTCCTCTCTTTAGGTGCAGATGGCTCTCCATCACAATTGGAGCTTGTTTTTCCAGATGAATTTTATTGTTATTTTTTTCTAGGTCAGTAAAATAATTTCTTGGGAGTTTGGTATGGCATTAAATAAATAGGTTAGTTTATGTGGTATTGTCATCTTTATTATATTTGTTTGACCTATCCAAGAGCATTTGATATTTTTCTAATTGTTTAGATCTGACTTTATTTGTGTGGAGAGTGTTTTGTAGTTTTGCTCATATAGATCCTGACTTTCCCTTGGCAGATATATTCCCAAATATTTTATACTATCAACAATTCTCTTTGTATCTCTTGCTGTTGGATTTGATATACATACTTTGATAGCTTTTTGGACATAGTTCCAAACTGCTCTCCAGAATGGTTGGATCAGCTCACAACTCTCAACAGTGTATTAGTGTCATAGTTTTCCCACATCCCCTCCGACATTCATAATTATCTTTTCCTGTCATTTTAGCCAATCTGAGAGGGGTGAAGTGGTATCTCAGAATTGTCTTAATTTGCATTTCTCTGATCAATAGTAATTTAGAGCATTTTTTATATGACTAGAAATAGCTTTAATTTCTTTATTTGAAAATTGTCTGTTCATATCCTTTGATGATTTGTCAGTTGTGGAATGTCTTTTATTCTTATAAGTTTGAGTCAATTTTCTATATATTTTAGAAATGAGGCCTTTATCAGGACGCTTGGATATAAAATTTTTTTTCCCAGTTTTCTGTTTCCTGCTTCCCTTCTAATCTTGGCTACATTGGTTTTGCTTATACAGTACAATCAAAATTATCCATTTTGCATTTCATAATGTTATCTAGTTCTTCTTTGGCCATAAAATTCATTCCTTCCCCACAGATCTGAGAGGTAGACTATCCCTTGTTTTCCTAATTTGCTTATAGTATCACCTTTTATGTCTAAATCATGAACCCATTTTGACCTTATCTTGGTATATAGGGTGTGAGATACTGGTCAGTGCTTAATTTCTGCTATACTATTTTCCAATTTTCCCATCAAATGTCAAATAGTGAGTTTTTATCCTAGAAGCTGGTCTTTCAGTTTATCAAACACTAGATTACTAGAGTCATTGACTATTGTGTCTTCTGATCAACTACTCTATTTCTTAGCCAGTACCAAATGGTTTTGATGATGGCTGCTTTCTAATGTAGTTTTAGATCTGGTATAAGTAAGCCATAAGTAAGCCACCTTCGTTTTCATTTTTTCTTCTTCATTCCCTTGAAATGCTTGTAAGTTTGAATTTTTCAATAAGAATGCATACTAAGGGCTTATTAATTTTTATTGATAATAACATAAAATTGTATATTTAAATACTTTATGACTGAAACACTAGGTAACAGTTTACCACTTATTCTACATTCTTAAATAGAATTATTGACAGGTTAGGGAAATACCTTGGACAGGATATACAGATTATAAGTAAAACATGTATCATTTCTTATGATATCCTCATGTACAAGATGATAAGATGTGATTGATTGTAGTTTGGAAAATTAATAAATGAGTGAATAAATGGCTCCCAAATATGGTCTTTAATGAGTTGATTTTTGTAAGACAGTTGTAAAGTGGTCCTAGCAGAATGCTATAGGGAACTATGTTTGGCTATGTTCTATTTCATATCTTTGCCAATGACTTACATGACTGCTTATTAAGTTTATGGATATCAAGAAGTTGTAAGGGATAACTAATATACTAAATGACAGAGTTGAGATCTAAAAAGGACTTAACAGATAGAAATGAAGGGTTCATCTAACAAGGATAAAAGGTGACTAGATAGTAACTGGCTTTGTGTGTTACACTTTAAGGTTTGCAAAGCATTTTATAAACAGTATCTCATTTCTTCCTCTCAACAACCTATAAAGTATTTAAAGGAATCATTACCCCCACTTTCATGTGAGAAAATTGAGTTTCAGAGAGCTTCAGTTTCTTGTCCATGGTTACCCAGGTCAGAGGCATAATTCAAACTGAGGCCTTCTTGCTTTCAAGTTGAGTTCTCTTTCTGGTAAATGATGCTTAATTGAAAAAAAGACCTGGATATGTGTGTGTGTGTGTGTGTGTGTGTGTGTGTGTGTGTGTGTGTAAGGAGGTGTGGTTATTATGAATCACAATGAAACAAGATGGCAATAAAAAAGACATTTTAAAAAATTCTAGTATTCAGGGGCAGCTAGATGGCCCAGTGGATAGAGCACCAGCCCTGAAGTCAGGGGGATCTGAGTTCAAATCTGGCCTCAGACACTTAACATTCCCTAGCTGTGTGACCCTGGGCAAGTCATTTAATCCCAATTGCCTCAGCAAAAAAAAATCTAGTATTCAGTACAAGGAAAGTGTTAAGTCCATATATTCTATGCTGGTGAAAAATGCTTCTAAGGAACTTCGTAAACTGGGACACATTCAAAAGACTAGGATGGTGAATGACTAGAAACCGGGACAGATGAGGAAGGACTGAAGGCTATAAAGGGGAGAAGTCGGAAAAAAAGTTAGGAAAATTAACTTTAAATGTATGAAGAGCTGTCATATGGAAAGTGCAATGTCTCTCTAGACAAAAGTAGAATCAATAAGTAGACATTATAAGGAGCAAGCTTTCAGCTTAATATAAGGGAGAATTCTGAAAATCAGAACTGTCAAGCAATGGAATGAACTGATAGGTGAGGCACTGAGGGTTCTGTCATGGAAGATATTTAAGCAAAGGCTAGATGACTAGCCATATATGAATCATACATCTAGAGAGACCTCTGCAGCTCATCTAGTCCAATCTCTTATTACAGATGAGTAAACTGAGACCCAGAGACTTTAAATGACTTGTTCAGAGTCCCACAAGTAGTAAATGTCAGAGGCAGGATTTGAATCTAGATTGTGTTAACTCCAGAGTTGGGATTTTTTCCCCCACTATACCACAATGAAGTCAAGAAGAGTTCTAATTTTTGAGCAGAAAGAATGACTGGATAAATTCTAGAGTCCTTTCTAACTGTTTAATTCTGAGATTCACCAAAGAGCTATTAGGACTACTTTATTGCTTGGTTGTGATACATGAGTTAAGCATTGCTTGAGGCTAATCAGTCTAATAATGATCAAATATTATACATTCACTCATATTCTCTTTGTTGCCAAAATGTAGAAAACTACATTTTAATGCACCTATAAAATAAATTAAATGACTATCCTTTCATTATAACACAATAAGTTCTCTCTCTCTCTCTCTCTCTCTCTCTCTCTCTCTCTCTCTCTCTCTCTCTCTCTCTTAGGTTTAATTTGGATCCTTTTGAGAGCCGCACAGATGAAGAACTCTGGCAGGTCCTGGAGAGAACTTTCATGAAAGATACAGTATGTTTCTAGGCCATAGCATTTTTTCCTGAAAATTGAATTACCTCTCCATGGGTCTTTCTCCAGGATTGTGCTGATTTTCTTGTTTTTACTATAGTTAGGTAATTCAGTACAATGTACATAGACTGGTATGCCTATAGGAATGAAGCCAGTATTAGTGACCCAGACTGGAGAGAGCAGGTGTGTGACTACATCAGGAACCTCTGCTTCTCTGAAGTGTTTTCTTCTATATTTGGATCCAAGATGGACATTTCCATTGGCTACTTGCCTTTCAGGGGCAACCATTTTGACTTAAATGATCTATGCTAAGGAGCTTTCCCTATCCCATTCTAGCTATGAATGCACAGTCACTGAAAGCTATTTCCAATTGTGTATAAGTTCTCCAGAAGTGTATATGATTCTTTTAGTTGAGATAACTATAGAGGCATGTGAGTCACATAGCAATTTTGAATTATTAATGTCTATTTACTCCCTGGTATTTTTTTCTTATGCATGTTTGAAATATTTAAATAATTGTTTGGTATTTCTTTTTCCTCTATGTTCAGTAAAATAAAGCATACTGATAAATGCAGCAGGGACAGCAATCAATAAACTATAGCCATGACAATTGAAAAGATCATCATTGTAAATGTGACATTTACCATGTTTTATAGATAATGAAACTTCCAGAGAAATTACAGGCCGAAGTCACAGAAAATGGAGAAAACTTCTCAGTAGGGGAACGGCAACTGCTTTGTATGGCAAGAGCGCTTCTTCGTAATTCAAAAGTAAGGAAATAGCATGGAAAATTGATTGGTCATATTTTGGATATTTCTAACAAGGTTACTAAAGACAGGAGTTTTAGCAGCATGCTTGCCTTTTGGCAGAGACAGAACAATTGGACCACTTTAAAACTGAGCACAGGCTTCTGAAACAAGGTTTTTGTGGATAAATGGGTGGGATAAATTGACAAAGGCTTATATATTCTTTCTATTCTTCCAATTGTTCAGGTTTAAAATCTTCCTCTCATCTTGTATCTCTGTTTCCTGAAAAGTTGGATGTCTAGTAAACAATGTTCCAAGGGATTTTGAGAAATTTAGGATGTGAGAAATACATAATCTTAGACATATTTTCAGGAACTTGGTTTACTGAAGATATTGCTATTGCTTTCAAAGACTCTTTCTAATCCACTTTCCCATTTTTATGATAATTTATATTTCTCTAACACATTAAGGTTTACACTTTAATGTCCATTATCTCCTTGTTCATTAAAATATCCCTATGGAAAACAAATGTAGGTTATTATTATCGTCATTACCATTTTATTGAAAAGGAAGTTAAGGTTCAAAGAGATGATAATTTGCTCACTGCAAAACTGGGATTTGAGTACAAATTTCCCGACTCTAGGTAGGTTCAGTGTTCTCCATGCCACCTAGTTATTGGTACAAATATATTAAAAATAGTATTGTGGCTAATGAAAATACATTGTTTCTTCTTGTCCATTTATGTGGTTAGAATAAATTTTGAAAGAAAGTTACATGGCTTAAAGAGTTCATACAAATAAAATATAATTTCCCCCAAGAGTCATTTAAACAAAAAATGCTGGCCATTTCTTTTCTGGACTCGAGTTGGTGTAGAATAATTTTAATACCTACTTTTCTTCAACAGATTGTTCTCCTTGATGAAGCCACTGCTTCAATGGATTCAAAAACAGATGCTTTGGTTCAGAGTACCATCAAAGAAGCTTTCAAAGGCTGCACTGTTTTAACCATTGCCCATCGTTTAAACACAGTCCTAAATTGTGACCGTGTCCTCGTCATGGATAGTGGGAAGGTAAGGAAGTCCTGTCTTGATTCATTTACCCAGAAACATTATTTGGCTCTGTCTCGTGTTGGAGATTTTTCTAATATTTTGGTCCTTGTTCTCTGACTTTCAGGTGGTTGAGTTTGATTTGCCAGAGCTGCTTGCTGAGAAGCCAGATTCTGCATTTGCAACATTATTAGCTGCAGAACAAGAAGTCTGACAGTAAAGAGCACACTGTGGGTGCCCATCATGTGATGTTAGAGAAGGATGATAATGTATGAAATGAGTAGGAAATGAATTCAATTCAAGAGCCCAGTGTCAGGAATGCTTATCATTGTGATTTTAGTGGGGACAGGGGCTGACATGCAGAAAGCACCCAGCCCACAGGGAACTGACTGTATTGGGATTGAAACTGCCTGGCTTTCCAATGTCTCCTCACCTCATCTTGAGTTTGAAGTTGTGATGGACCATGGACAGAAGCAGACAGAACTAGTGGATTCATACATGCCCCTCATCTACTAAAATTCCAACACTATGTCCTTACTAATTCAATAATTTCCTGAAAATGGAAATACTGATTTTTTTTTCTGCAAGAACATATTAACAAAAAACAGAATGCAGAGGTGCCTGGATATAGGGTTTTTACAGGGTTTCCTTGCAGAACCTTCAGAGGAAAAGAGCATGTGTGTTCTATTAAAGTTCCAATTCACTTCTTGACTAGGTAGCATGCAATAACTACATGGATCTGTAGCATGAAATACTGATTGCAGTTTTTGTTAAAAATAAAATCATACTGTATTCTCCATTTGATCTATTATCCAGAATAACCAGGAAAACAAAATGCTGGAGTTTATATGTAATTGATATTTTTATATCTTTATTTGGTCATTAAAATGCACTAGAAAATTAAACTACTTTGAAATGTTGCTTCACAATTATTTTCCTGAAGAGAACAGAACTTTTGTACCATTTCCTCTTAAAGAAATATACTGATTTCCTCCTTCATTCAATAACTTATGCAATGTTTTCCTAATAAAGAATTTTCTTTATGACTTCAAGGTTCCTTGCAGCTGTGACAGATACATTAAAAATGCCCTCCAAGTAGACCAGAGAGTGACCAGTTCTAATTCGTTGTGACATTTAAAAAGAAATAGCAAATCTAAAATGTTCTTTTGCAATATTTGCCAGTGGTGTTTTTTTCTTTTTTTATGAGTAGTCTATTGATAGCTACAGCAGTTTCTTATATATGGCTATGCTATGGTGATTTAATGTTGCTTATTACATTAATTCCTGTGATGTGAAGGGAAATTTGATATCTTGAAGATCCTTTTCTTAGCGTTTATCTTACTGTACTGAACACCAAAGGGGAGTGTTTTCATCAGCAAAAGATTTACAGTGAGTTCAATCAAAGCTGAAAATGACAAAGTTGTGGAGGCTCAATTCAAATGCAGCTCATGTCAAGAAAAATGCCTCTCCACTAAGCTCTGAATCTTCAAGGTGAAAGGACATAATGTACCTTTAAATGGTCCACTGCATAAGGAACAGCTTTCTCTCTTGATGTTGAGTCTTGATTTTGAGGTCAAAACACTAATGTGAGACTATAGAGGTTACAAGTTTAGGCCAATTACAGTCAGTCAATTTGATAGATATCCAGCATTTTCTATCAATAAGTGAGAAGTCCTGGTTATACATTTTCAGGAGCTGGGTGGGGGGAGGGCAAGATTCCTTTCTCTTTGCTACTGGTCAATGACTTTCAAAAGGTGCCTCCAAGCCAATATGATCTGAGCCTCTATTGCACTCAATACTTCTGTAACTGTTTAAAAATGACAAAAAATTACGTACTAGTAAAAGGGGAGGGCAGATTGAGGGAGGTGATGGAAAGGGAGAAAGAGAAGGAAAATAAGGTGGTAGAAAATAGAGTAATTTTATCTGGGGATGAACTCTCCCATAAAATGGAAGCAGATAGCAGATTGGATTAATAGCCAGAATCCTACAATATGTTTAGAAGAAACATTTAATGCAGTGATTTAAAGATAAAAAATATTTAGAGTAAAGGCTGGAGCAGAATCTATTATGCTTCAGGTGAGGTAAAAATTGGGAGTAGTGATCCTGATCTCAGATAAATCAAAAGCAAAAATCTAGAAGAGAGAAGGAAACTGCATCTTGATAAAGAGTACCATAGATAATACTAAAACATATATGCACCAAGTGATATAGCATCCAAGTTCCTAGAAGTAAATAGAGCTGCAAGAAGAAATAGCAAAACTATACCAGAGGAGGACCTCAACCTTGCTTTATCAGAACTAGATAAACCACAAAATAAGGAGGTAAATAGAATTTTTAAAAAGTATGATAGATCTTTGGAGAAAATTGAATGGAGACTGAAATATACTTTTTGCTTGGTGGTACATGGAACTTAAACAAAAATTGACTATGTATTGCGGCATAAAAACATCAAAATCAAGTGCAGAAAGGCAGAAATAGTAAATGCATCTTTTTCAGATTGTGATGCAGTAAAAATTACATGTAATAAAGGGTCAGGGAAAATAGAGCAAATATTAATTGGAAACTAATATGATCCTAAAGAATGAGGGAAACAAACACAATCGATAATTTCATCAAAGAGAATGACAATGATAAAACATATCAAAATTTATGGGATGCAGCCAAAGCAGGTCTTAGGGAAAGTTTTATATCTCCAGATGCATATTTGCATAAAACAGAGAAAGAAAAGATCAATGAATTGGGCATGCAACTAAAAGACCCCAATTAAATACCAAATTTGAAATTCTAAAAATAAAAGGAGAGACTAATGAAACTGAAAGAAAACTACTACACTAATAAAACTAAAAATTTTATGAAAAAATTAACAAAACAGAAAAACCTTTAGCTAATTTGATTAGAAAAAGGAAAAAAGAAAATCCAATTGTTAGTATTAAAAATGAAAAGGGTAAACTTTCCACCAATGAAGGGGAAATTAGAGCAATAATTGGGAGTTATTTTATCCAAATGTATGTCAGTAAATCTGATAATGTAAGTGAAATAGATGAATACTTACAAAAACATAAGTTGCCTAGATTAAAAGAGGAGGAAAAAATCACTTAATAGTCCCATTTTAGGAAAAAAAAATCGAACAAGCTATTAACTCCATAAGAAAAAAATTTCCAGGATTATATATGGATTTTGCCAAACATTTAAAGAACAATTAATACCAATAGTATGCAAACTATTTGAAAAAAATAGGGAAAGAAAGAGTCCTACCAAAATTCCTTTTGACACAAATACAGTGCTGATACTTAAACGAGGTAGGATGAAAACAGAGAAAGAAAATTATAGACCAATTTCCTTAATGAATATTGATGCAAAAATCTTAAACAAAATATTAGCAAAGAAATTACAACAAGTTATTACCAGGACAATATACCATGACCAAGTAGGATTAATGCCAGGAATGCAGGGCTGGTTCAATATTAGAAAAACTATTAGCATAATTGGTTATTTCAATAATCAAATTAACAGAAATCATATGATTATCTCAATAAATGCAGAAAAAACATTTGACAAAACAACACTTATTCTTATTAAAAATTGGAATAGTTGGGAATAATGGAGTATAAGAATAAATGGAGTTTTCCTTAAAATGATAGTAACATCTGTTTAAAACCATCAGCAAGCATCATATGTAATGGGGATAAACTAGAATCATTCCCGATAAGATGAGGGGTGAAACAAGATTGCCCACTATCACAATTACTATTCAATATTATATTAGGAATATTAACTTTAGCAGTAAGAGAATAAGAAATTAAAGAAACTGGAGTAGTTAATGAGGAAACCAAATTATCATTTTGCAGATGATATGATGGTATATTTAGAGAATCCTAGAGAATCAACTAAAAAACTACAAGAAACAAAACAAAAACAAAACAAGAAACAAAAAACTATGAAACTTTAGCAAAGTTGCAGGATACAACATACATCCACATAAATAATCAGCATTTGTATATGTTACCAACCAAGTCCATCAGCAAGAGATACAAAGAGAAATTCCATTAAAAATAACTGTAAATACTATAAAATATTTGGGAGTCTACCTGTTAAGTGTTTATATAGAAGCTATATAAACACAATTACAAAACACTTTCCTTACAAATAAAGTCAGATGTAATCAACTGGAAGAATATCAAATGCTTATGGACAGGCTGAGCTAATATAATAAAAAAGACAATTCTACCTAAATTAATCTACCTATTTAGTGTCAGACCAATCAAATTTCCAAGAACTTATTTTACAGAGCTAGAAAAAAATAATAACACAGTTCATTTGGAAGAACAAAAGTCAAGAATTTCAAGGGAATTAAATGAAAAAATGTAAATGAATGTGGCCTAGTTGTACCAGACCTAAAACTATATTATAAAGCAGTAGTCATCAAAACCATTTGGTACTAGTTAAGAAATATAATACTTGATCAATGGAATAGGTTAGGTTCATAAGACAGAATAGTCAATGATTATAATAATCTAATGTTTGACAAACCCAAAGACCCCAACTTCTAGGATAAGAATTCATTTCGACAAAAATTGCTGGGAAAACTGGAAATTAGTATGACAGAAACTAGGCATTTACACATACCTAACAACCTATGCCAAGATAAGGTTGTAATGGGTTCATGATTTAGAAAATAAAGAGTGATACTATAAGCACCTTAGAAGAACAAAAGATAGTCTACCTCTTAGATCTATGAAGAAGGCAGGAATTTGTGACCAAAGAAGAACTAGAGCACATTATGAAATGCAAAATGGATAATTTTGATTATATTAAATTTTTATACAAACAAAACCAATGCAGACAAGGTTAGAAGGGAAGCAGTAAACTGGGAAAAAATTTTTACATTCAAGGGTTCTAATAAAGGCCTCATTTCTGAAATAAATATATATAGAGAATTGACTCAGATTTATAAGAAAAAAAGCCATTCTCCAACTGATAAATAGTCAAAGGATATTAATAGATACTTTTCTGATGAAGAAATTAAAACTATTTCTAGTCATATGAAAAAAATACTCTAAATTACTATTGATCAAAGAAATGCAAAGTAAGACAACTCTGAGATACCAGTACATACCTCTCTGATTGGTTAAGATGAAAGGAAAAAATAATGATGAAAGGTAGAGGGAATGTGAGAAAATTGGGACATTAGTACATTGTTGGTGGAGTTGTGAACTGATTCAACTATTCTGGAGAGCAATATGAAACTCTGCCCAAATGTCTAACAAACTGTGAATACCCTTGATCCAGGAATGTCTCTACCACATCTGTATTCCAAAGAGATAATAAAGGGGAAAGGACCCACATGTGCAAAAATGTTTGTAAGCTGCCCTTTTATAGTATCAAGCAACTAGAAACTGAGTGAATGTCCATTAATTGGAGAATGGCTGAATAAGATATGGTATATGAGTGTTATGGAGTATTATTGTTCTATAAGAAATGATCCACAGGATAATTTTAGAGAGGCCTGGAGAGGTTTACATGAACTGATGCTAAGTGAAGTGAATAGAACCAGGAGAACACTATATAGAGCAACAGCAAGATTATGCAATGGTCAATTCTGATGGATGTGGCTCTTTTCAACAAAGAGATGATTCAGGCCAGTTCCAATAGACTTGTGATGGAGACAGCCATCTGCACCTAGAGAGAGGACTATGGGGACTGAATGTGGGTTACAACATAGTATTTTCACTCTTTTTGTTGTTGTTTGCTTGCGTTTTGTTTTCTTTCTCATTTTTTTCCTTTTTGATCTGATTTTTCTTATAAAGTATGATAATTGTGGAAATATATATAGAAGAATTGCACATGTTTAACATATACTTGATTACTTGACATCCAGGGGAGGAGATAGAGGAAAAAATTTGAAATACAAGCTTTTACAAGGGTGAATGTTGAAAATTATCTATGCATACATTTTGAAAATTAAAAGCTTTTTTTAAAAAATAAAAATGACCTGCACATAAAACATTTTACTTTCTCACTCCTAATGAATTATACACTATATAGACAAGAGAAGAAACTCAATTCACATCCCTTTCCCAGTGGATTGTCTTTATTATCTATGGCTCTTAGGCAAGGGTATTGTCATGGTCCTATTATGACTGACTACAAGGGTTCTGGGACCTCTGATAAACTTTCTATCAAGGATTCAGCAGAAGCTATTCTTGACATAAACTTCACTGCTTAGCCCTTTGCTGTATTCTATTCCTAAAATCTTAAACAAATTATAGCATTGGCTCCTAGGAACATAAAACAGAATAATCCAAACACAGATATGCAAGGAAAGCCATTCAAAGAGACTCAACTGAACTGTACTACACACACATACTCTTGCCTCTCTTCATTTTTCCTATGTTATAATTCATTTAGCTTCATTATCATATATATAAGTTCAGCTCAGATGTCTAGACTATCTCTGATTTTGCAAGATGTCTCAGAAGAAAACCCTCATTAGGGATAGTAGCAATAGTTGCTATCTATCTCCCAGTTCAACTGCCAACTTTTGTGATTAGAGTAACAGGTGTGTGCAGCTCCTTGTGTGGTCAGCTAGGTTCATTTGTAATACAGAACATGGCTATAATAGGATAACTCCAAAGCCTCAACACTACATTCTGTATTCTGTGGGGTCATTTTAATTTTTTTATTTATTTTTTTAATGGGGTCATTTTTGATGGGGCCCAAGAGCCTTCCAAGCTCTGAGATTTTGAATTTGAATTATAAGGGTAAGGAATACTTTCAGACTCCAATTTAAACTAAGGAATACCTTTCTACATATTTTTCAAGGATTGTAATGGAGAATCCTGTTTTATACAGAAATTAATGAAAGAAGGAAAGCTATCATAACCATGTGTGGAGGTGAGGTACACAAACTCAAAGACACCACAGTTTGTTTTGGTAAGCAGAAAGCTCTTTCCTTAGCAGCAGACATTTGTATTTAGGGTGCCTAGGGTGCCATTCAGGGCAATGAAAAAAAATGCTATTCACTTCATTTTAGAGAGAGTGCATCCCTGCCAAAGGGAATCAGTTATCTTTTCTGTCAGTCTTAGCGCCCTTTTAAAAATATTTCTCTTGCTCTCTGTGCTTCCCTCTGGGAGATCAAAAGAACTCCCAAAGTTTTATTCTTGCCATTGAAGCAAACAGATCTAAAACTGTCTCAGAATAGTTAATAAAAATAGGAAATGTTCTTTTTTATGAAATGGAATACTCTTGACCAGTGACATGATTTAAAGGTATTTGAAATACTGCAGTTCAGGTTGAGGTCAGATGACCAAAGAAATTATTTTCTTCTTGTCCTTTGTAAAAGGCTATGTTTGGGTAAAGTTAAATCAGTGGTTCAAAACTTAAAAGATAAGCTGATTGTTATGGATAGAGTTTGACTGGTCTTCAAGTTGTGAAAGGTGCTTTTTCTGCAACTGAACAGTATTCACCTTAGGCTGAGATAGAATCAAAAGGCCAGAATGAAGCCCACATTTTAGCACAAAACTGGGAGAAAGCCATAGTACAAAGACTACTATAACAGCTTTCTTTAGTAAGAGGCACACTCTGGTTATCATGAAATGAAACCAGAGAAATCTAAATACATGGCTGGGATTTATTTGTAAATTACTTTTTTAGAAAACATTAAAACTGTGAACTACTTGACATCAGGGCAAGGAAGGATATGCATCTTAAGAAGAACAAAATTTCAAAGTTGGAAGTTCTAAACTATGATTCTATGACAAATATTGGAGACAAATGATTAGTTGGTTTAGAATGGATGGTTTATATGAAAAAATGTAGCTGGAAACTTGCCATGTACTTTTTTTTTTCCCTGAACCTCAAATAGCTGGTGTTCAATCTTGGACACTATTGTGAAAGAATAATTTGTAGGAAAAACTATACATCTTAGCTGGGAAGAACCAATTGGTTAACAAAAGAACTTGCTCAAAGCAAAGCTAAAAGAATCCCTATCTAAGGAAGCCATCTGAGCTATGAAACAGAGAAATAATACATAATCTAACCCTTCAACTTCTTCCTACCATCATCCCTCTACTCCTCAATACACAGAAACCTAGACATCCTGAACTGGAAATTTCATTTTAAAAATGCAATGTCTAGTTTGCCACCTTTCAACTATATAAAGCTCAATGCAGCAGAGAGAATGCTCTTAAATGGTTTACAACAGAGGAAGATAGAAAACCACAAATGTCCTCTGGCATATTTGATTTAAATTGTTGACTTATTTACTTCTGTAGTTGGTAAATCCAAGAATATAATCATAGACATAACCAATTAGAAAGAATACTGATAGGGTTCTTATTAGAATGTAAAAAGTTTTAAAAATACAGATGTTATCCTTGACTCTTCACTCTCTGACTTCCCCATATCCAATCTGTTGCCCAGCTCCTTGGATTTTATCTTTGACACACCTCTCATGTATACTTTCTTTTCTCTTCTGTCCTTGCCACCATCCTCATAATAGCCCTCATCATTACCCACCTGGACCACTGGTCTGCTGCTGCTATTTGGTCTCCTTGCCTCAAGTTTTCCCCCACTCCACCTTCTAAGATGTCAAAGGGATCTTCCAAAAGCCCAAATCTGACCATATTACCTTCACTAATCAACAAATTCCAAGGACTCCAAGACAAAGCATAAAATTCTCCATTTGGCATCCAAAACCCTTTAAATCCTGGTTCTCTCCTACCTTGTCAATCTTCTTACGCCTTACTCCCAGTCCCCTGTTGACACTCTCCACACACAAGGTGTGTAAGACAGAGGAAAAAGAAGAATTCATAGAAGGGAGCAATCAGTGTGTATATATATTCTTTAACTATCAGCTAGAGTAAAAGAAGTCTTATAGGCCTCAGTTCGTCCTCCCAGAGGTCACATGGCAGGAGACAAGGACATACCATTTAGGTCATAATTGTCCACAAAAGGGAATGAAATTGTTGCAGCCAATCAAAGGGGTAAAGGGAGGGGTTAATGATTTTTGAAGATTGGGAGGAATAAAACTGCTTGTGTAGGCCTGAACAGTGGCTCTCCTCCCTCTGAGTACTTCCCTTTTGCCCTGGGGCTGTTGGACCACCCGAATTTCACGAAATTCTAATTAAATATTTTTTTGCTTTCACTTTGAGAGACCTCTACGTAGTCATTTTGGGTAAGGGTCTGCATGTCCCACACAAAGGTATTCTAGGATCCAGAGATACTAATTTCCTTGCTATTCCTTAAACAAAACATTCAATAACTCTTGACTGGGAATTTTCACTGGCTGTCTTCCATGCCGAGAAATCACTTCTTTCTCAACTATATTTCTGGTTTCAAGTCCTAGATAAAATATCATTTTCTTCAAAAAGATTTTCCTGATTCCCCTTAATACTAGTACTTCTCTCTAATTAGATTATCTCTCCCAAATATATTATACTATCGACAATTATTTTGAATAGAATTTCTTTTTGTATCTCTTGCTGCTGAACTTTGTTGGTAATATATAAAAATGCTGATGATTTATGTGAATTTATTTTGTATCCTGCAACTTTGCTAAAGTTGTGAATTGTTTCGAGTAGTTTTTTAGTTGAGTCTCTAGGATTCTCTAAGTATACCATAATAACATCTGCAAAGAGTGATAATTTGGTTTCCTCATTAACTATTCTTATTCCTTTAATCTCTTTTTCTTCTCTTACTGCCAAAGCTAACATTTCTAATACAATATTAAATAGTAATGGTGATAGTGGGCAGCCTTGTTTTACTCCTGATCTTATTGGGAATAGTTCTAGTTTGCCCCCATTACGTATGATGCTTGCTGATTGTTTTAAGTAGATACTACTAATCATTTTAAGGAAAAGGCCATTTATTCCTGTACTCTCTAGTGTTTTTAATAGGAATGGGTGTAGGATTTTATCAAATGCTTTTTCTGCATCTATTGAGATAATCATATGATTTTTCTTACTTTAGTTATTAATAAAATTGATTATGTTGATAGTTTTCCTAATACTGAACCAGCCCTGCATTCCTGGTATAAATCCTACTTGGTCATAGTGTATTATCCTGGGGATGATTTTCTGTGATCTCATTGCTAATATCTAACTTAAAATTTTTGCATCAATATTCATTAGGGAAATTGGTTGATAGTTTTCTTTCTCTGTTTTCAGCCTACCTTGTTTAGCTATTAACACCATATCTGTATCATAAAAGGAATTTGGTAGTACACCTTTCCCTATTTTTTCAAATAGTTTATATAGTATTGGAATTAATTGTTTTTTGAATGCTTGGTAGAATTCACATGTAAATCCATCTGGCCCTGGAGATTTTTTCTTAGGGAGTTGATTAATAGCTTGTTCTATTTCTTTTTCTAAAATGAGGCTATTTAAATAATTTATTTCCTCTTCTGGTAACCTGGGCAATCTATATTTTTGTAGATATTCCTCCATTTCATTTAGATTATCAAATTTATTGGCATAAAGTTGGGCAAAGTAACTCCTAATTATTGCTCTAATTTCCTCTTCAGTGGAGGAAAGTTCTCTCTTATCATTTTTTGAGACTAACAATTTGATTTTTCTCTTTCCTTTTTCTAATCAAATTCACTATTTTCCTCTTTTCTTTTTCTAATCAAATTATCTATTTTGTTGGTTTTTTCATAAAAACAACACTTAGTTTTATTTATTAATTCAATAGTTTTCTTATTTTCAATTTTATTAATCTCCCCTTTCCTTTTCTTTTCTTTTTCTTTTTTTTTTTTTGCTGAGGCAATTGGGGTTAAGTGACTTGCCCAGGGTCACACAGCTAGGGAATGTTAAGTGTCTGAGACCAGATTTGAACTCAGGTCCTCCTGACTTCAGGGCTGGTGCTCTAACCACTGTGCCACCTAGCTGCTGCCCCTCCCCTTTTATTTTCAAAATTTTCAATTTGGTATTGAAGGTTTTTAATTTGCTCTTTTTCTAGCTTTTTAAATTGTAAGTCCAATTCATTGATCTTCTCTTTATTTTATGCAAGTAAGCATCTAGAGATATAAAATTACCCCTTATAACTGCTTTGGCCATATCCCACAAATTTTGTTATGTTGTCTCATTTGTCATTCTCCTGAATGAAATTATTGATTGTGTCTTTGCTCTTTCACCCATTCATTCTTTAAAATTAAATTATTTCATTTCCAATTAACTTTTGGTCTATTTTCTCCTGGCTTTATATTACATGTGATTTTTATTGCATCATGATCAGAAAAAGATGCATTTACTATTTCTGCCTTTCTGCATTTGATTTTGAGGTTTTTATGCCCTAACACATGGTCAATTTTTGTATAAGTTCCATGAACCCATGAGAAAAAAGTAAACTCCCTTCTGTCTCCATTCAATTTTCTCCAAAGATCTATCATACCTAACTTTTCTAACATTTTGTTGACCTCCCTAACTTCTTTCTTATTTATTTTGTGGTTTGATTTATCTAATTCTGAGAGAGCAAGGTTGAGATCCCCTACTAATATAGTTTTGCTGTCTATTTCTTCTTGCATCTCTCTTAATTTCTCCTCTAGGAATCTGAATGCTATACCACTTGGTGCATACATGTTTAATATTGATACCACTTCATTATCTATGGTACCTTTTAGTAAAATATAGTTTCCTTCCTTATCTCTTTTAATTAGATCTATCTTTGTTTTTACTTGATCTGAGATCAGGATTGCTACTCCTGCTTTTTTTTTTTTTGTTGTTGTTCATCTAAAACATAATAGATTCTGCTCCAGCCCTTTACCTTCACTCTGTATGTGTCTATGTTTTAGATGTGTTTCTTGTAAACAACATATTGTAGGATTCTGGCTTTTAATCCAGTCTATTATCTGCTTCTGTTTTATGGGAGAGTTCATCCCATTCACATTCACAGTTAAAATAACTAAATCTGTATTTCCTGCCATCTTATTTAACCAAAATTATATTTTTCTCTTTCCTTTCCCCTTTCTCTCTTCCCCCTCCCCAGTATTTTGTTTTTGATAACTGCCTCCCTCTAAAGTCCTCCCCCCTTTAGAGCCCCTCCCTCTTTTTCACACCTTTCCCTTAATTCTTCTATTTTCCCTTCTATTAGTCTATCCCTTTCTTTTCCTCCTTTCCCTCCTACTTCCCTATAAAGAGGGACAAGTTTTTCTGTGAAACCAAATGTGTCTGATATACTCTTTTAAAGCCTAATCTGATGAGAGTAAGATTCACACAATGCTCATCATTCCCTCCCTTCTTTTCCTGAATTATATTAGATTTTCTTTACTTCTTCATGAGATTTTACCTTATTTTTATCTCCTTTTTTTCACTTTATTTTTACCTCCTTTTCCTCTCTTTTTCCAGTATGAAAGCCCTTCCACCTCTAGTTTCTTTTTCATTTTATCAAAGTAAAATCAAATTATACCCCCATTCTTTAAGTATACCCATAGTAGAAATATAGTTCTCAAGAGTTCTTTTCTTTTTACCTTTTTATGCTTCTCTTGAGTTCTGTGTTTGGAGGTCAAATTTTTTATTTAGATCTGGTCTTTTCATTAGAAATAGGTGAAATTTTCCTATATCATTGAATGACCATCTTCTTCCCTGGAAGATAATGCTCATTCTAACTGGATAACTTATTCTTGGCTGTAATCCAAGTTCCTTTGCCTTTCAGGAATATCTGATTCCAGGCCCTTCAATCCTTTAATGTGGAAACTGACAGATCTTGTGTGATTCTAATTACAGTTCGTTGGTATTTGAATTGTTTCTTTCTAGCTGCTTGCAATATAATTTCCTTGGTGTGATAATCCTGAAATTTAGCCATGATATTCCTTGGGGTTTTAATTTTGGAGTCTCTTTCAGGAGGTGATCAATGAATTCGTTCAATAGCAATTTTGCTTTCTGATTCTAAAACATCAGGGCAGTTTTCTTTCATGATTTCCTGGAAGATAGCATCTAGGTTCTTTTTTTCAGTGTGGCTTTCAGGGAGTTCAATAATCCTTACATTGTCTCTCCTAGATCTGTTTTCCAAGTCAGTTGTTTTTCCTAGTAGATATTTCATATTTTCTTCTATTTTTTCATTTTTTTGTTTTTGTTTGACTGATTCTTGAAGTCTTATTGTGTCAATCACTTCCATTTGTTCAATTCTAATTTTTAAAGTATTGTTTTCTTCAGTTACCTTTTTTAGCTCCCTTTGTAACTGGCCAATTGAATTTTTTTGTTCATTGCAGTCTTTTTCCATTTTACCAATTTTGTTCTTCAGTGAATTGTTGTCTTTTTCCATTTCACCAATTTTGTTTTTCAGTGAATTAGTGTCTTTCCATTTCATCATTTTTGTTTTTCGGTGAAATAGTGTCTTTTTCATATCTTTTTTTGTAGGGCATTATATCCTTCTTGCACTGATCTCAATTCATTTCCCCATTTTTCTTCTAACTCTCTTTTGAGAGTCTTTATGCATTCTTCCAGGAAAACCTTGTGAAATGGGAACCAGCTCATGTCCGCCTTTGTGGCTTCCTCTGGAGTTGCTTTACCTTTAGGAACCTCAGGATCTGAGTTCTGCCCTTCTTTTTCTCCATAAAAGCTGTCTATGGTGAGAGTTCTTTTCTGTTGCTTACTCATTTTTTAGAGCTTGAGGTCTGTTTAAAGCAGAGGACCAGCAGCCATTCAATTTGCCCTGGGGCAGTTCGGCTGATTGACTTCTGGTGCTGGGCTGGCCGGGCTAGGTCCTGAGTTCTTAGTGGTTTTCAATCTACCTTTTACTAAAGGCAGATCTGTCGAAGCACCTGCCCGCAACCAAAGCAAAGTGGCCCAAGCGTCTCCCAGGGACTTCTCAGGTACTTAGAATCTGCCACACTCTGTCCCAGGCTCAGTCTCCTCCTCTTAGGTCCTGCTGCTTTCTTGGGGTATTAAGTATTGTTCTAGGATCCCAGAAACAGATCAGACTTGCAAGATTTTTCTTTTTTCCTCCTCTTTTTTGGGGGG